>JBBPBX010011352.1:0-56101 GCA_038048925.1 Garcialebias charrua | reverse complement strand
TGTCCTCTTGTCTGTCATTTAAAATGGAAGCAGAAGACTTTTTTGAATCTGAAGGATATCACTTTAGTTTGTCAAAAACAGTTTGGTGATTTAGTGCATTAATGGGCATTTCTATCCTGGAAATACGAATAGCCTTCGCATGCTAACGTTAGCATGCTAGCGCCGTATGCTAACGTTAGCATGCTAGCGCCGTATGCTAACATGGAAGTGGGGGTGTTGAAAATGTCCTGAAACAGTTACCAATGTCTTGTTAAGCTCTGTATTCCACAGAACATAGTAGGATCTAAAATGATTTTTAAAGATGAAGGAGCAAGTTGAAACATGCAGGGTCTCCCTCCTTGCTAGCAGGCTCCATTGGGAGCTGCCTGGCTAACTAACTACGGTGGCCCTACACGGCCAAAATTCTACAGCGGCCGAATGCACAGGAGCGGTAAAAATACAATATAAAATTTTAAAAAAGTTTTAAAATCTATTTTGGGGCTTTTAGAATCGATTCTGAATCGCCAGGACTAAGAATCTTGATTCTTTAAAAAATAGATTTTTTTTTGCTGCATCCCTAATTGCTACACACTGAAACCTTTTTGTCCACTACTAGATTTTTTTTTTTATTAACACAAACAGAACTACAAAACACTACATAAACAAAAAAATATATACAAACTCTTGTGAATGATAACATAACTACAGTCTATAAGCTAGGGGGCGGTTTACAAAATGATGAAAGTTGAAAAAATACTAGATACACACACTAATATTACTGTATGAGGGACGACCATTGCACTGCCTATGTCATATTCAGGGGACGGAGAGCAAGCAGAGGGAGGGGGGTCAAAAACACCAGATGAGAATTTTTTCACTTTGCAAAGTCTAAATTTGAGTTAGGATGACATTTTTGACTTGTGAAATTTTCTCAACAAGCTTATTTTATGCTTTTCATTAGACTACTATTAACTTAAAAACACTTTTCATTTCTCCTTTAAAGTCTGCCAAACACAAATAATCACCTCCACGTTCTCCCGTTTCAGCTGTCCCTTTATTATTATTGAGTGACACGCAATGTCCAAGCAGTGATCAGGTAGCACGTGACCTTTCTCACTGTGCTGGTTCAGCTCTGCTCTTAAACAATATTCCCCCAATGGGTGAAACACAGACCCTGGCCGGTTTGTCTGGTTCTGACACTCTGTTAAGGCCGAGGACCAGTAAACTGGACCCATCCAGAGAACAGATTGGGGTCAGGAGATCTGCTCATTTACAAAATTTGCAGGTTCTCAGTCCCATGATCCCAAACAAGGAGAGAGAAAACAGACATTCTGCTCCACCTCTGTCTAATAAGGACGACAGGTTGCATTTGTCCTCGATCACTCTCGATCAGAGCAACCTGGTAGCACATCGGCAAAAAGGCCTTCTCCCCAACTTGGTTGACCCCCAGGGGGTCACAGCTTCCAGGGCCCCTGGAGGGAACCGGATACACCAACTGCTCTTCTTCAGGGTCAAACTATGTCACCAGAAGAAGTAGTCTTGCCGCTTAGGCTGAGAGCTGTTAAAAAGTTCAGCTTGTTGGCAGAAAAGAACAAGCTGATGGTATCAGGCCTGCCGGAAAATGTGGTAAAAACCATCCAAAATGCTCGTGCTATGTCAACACATTCTCTCTACGCACAGAAGTGACATATTTTTTAAGCTTGGTGCACAGAAAGAAATATTGGCCCTCATTCATGAACCGTTCGTACGCACAGATTTGTGCTTAAACTGTGCTTACGAGTGATTTAGGAGCATATGTGGCATTCAACAATGTTTCACGTATCCTACGATTTTTTTCAGATACGAACAAAATCTACGTGTGGTCCGGACCTGTCGTATATTTTACGAGCGGTCCGTCTGCTGTCATCCAGACAGCATTACTCCACAAATAACTTCATATTTCGTTATTTAGGAAATGTTTAGAGTTTAAAAAAGTCAAACGCACCACAATTGTTTTTGACAATAGGTTCTGTTTGAAGTCGAATTATAATTTTAAATGTAATAATGACTAACGGATTAAAGTATTTAAATGAAAATCAATTTGTTATCAATGCCGTTTTCTAACACTACAATATTAATATGAAGATCTCAAACTGAAATCAACTTAAACCATGAATTAATTTAAGTTTAATTTGCCGCAGTATCGCAGACTTCGGTAAGCCAGACTTTACACTGACTTCCTCCAGTTGCCATCATAGCTCTGAGTTGGCTCAGTCAGTAGAGCACTGCCTCGCAGTTCCGAAGGTCATGGGATCGCCTCCCGTGGGGGACAACGTTTTTTTTTTTTTTTAATTCATTCCAGATTTAAAAAACACAAGAAAACTATTTACAATACAACAAGAAATAAAGCATAAAGCCTTTTTAATTTGGAATGAATAAATAATCTAAAGTAAGAAGGAAAAAAAAAGAATCATACCTTGTGGGACTCGATCCCACGAGGTGTAGAAAAAAGGTTAGGAACAGCTAACAGTGCAATGCTTTAACCAGTAAGCCACCAGTACGCATGCATGTTTCGAGGTCCACATTTATTATAAACAAACTTTCTTTGGTTTTAGCTGGTCATTTACTTCCATGAGTGACGCTGCTAATAAGGACAGATTTTCTTTTCTTGTCCTCAGAGACCAGAACTTCATCCTCCGCACCGGTAGAGTTCTTCTTTTTTACTTTTCGCTGTCATTTTATGAACGTACACGTTCTGCCTCTGAGGCAGGAAACGTAGCCTTATATGGCGTTTTGAGGGGTGGGAATTATGTAAATAAGCTCACGCGTGCACGCGCAGCTGGGTAGAACAGGTGGGATCCATCAACTTTAAGCAGCCCGTTTACACGCTTTTCCTGTGGATAGAAGAGTTTGTTGGATCTGACGTGGCATGTTCTTACGAACGCTTCTTAAGAACAAATGTGGGAGAAACGTAGGATAAGAATACGAACAGTTTCATGAATGAGGGCCATTATTTCTTACTCATGCAACCTGGTTCAGCTCCTGACTTTCCTTCAGGACTTACTAGAAAAAGGTTGTTCTTTCTCAACGATTAAAGTTTTCCTATCAGCTATGTAGTGGACCTACCCTGGGTCAAACTGAAGTCTTTTTGAACTGTTCCAGTGATGACCTTTACTGACCTTTCAGTGAACAGACATTTATTACAAATTATTCCATTAGTGTAATCTGAGAACATAGTCACCAAAAGAGACTATTGGCTTCTTTAATTTTATTCTAATGTAATCAAAAGAATAACTTTTTGTCATTTTCATGATATGTGTTATATGCTATGTTATTCTTTAAATGTGGAGCATTACTGTGTTACTTGACCATATAATGGTGTCAGAGTGAATTTTATGTCAAATTGTGATTTTCAGATTTGTTTTAGAAGTGTTAAGACGCTAATCCAAGTATTTTACCTCTTGGAGTCTATGCGTCTGTCTTTTTCCTAAACATTTCCCTGCTTCTGGCTGTAACCTTGGTTTGTGATAACAGCAAGTGAACTCCTCGACTGTTTCTTTTGAACCAATCGGAGAGGGACAAGTCTCAGATCCTTTCTTAATGTTCTAAGCTTTTGCTGGAACTGACAGAGTTTGCTGAGGACCTCAATGCCATGAGGTTCCCCAAAGAGCTGAATGAACGCCAGTCACACGCTAAGGACGCGTGATTCAGTTAAAGACTTATAATATGCCAAGTTATAAGTCATCTTCAAGAGCTAAAGAGCTCCAAGTGCTTAATGAACTCTCTTTGAGAAACGTCTTGCCTTGAAGTCAACCAGGAGCTGACACATTTTCTGATGATCCAAGCGGACCCCAGGAGACGTTGGAAAGTAAACAACCAGTTTGGACGTACTGGGCCTGAAGGACTCTGTGCATCTGAAAGGCTGGTGCCATCTCTTTACCAGACTGGTCGTCTTAAAGGTAATGAGTCAGTGTTTACAAACGTACCTGGGATTCTGCAGAAATCTGATGGGAGTTGTCATTTCTGGTAACATGCTCAAGACAATTTCCTTTAAACCATCTCTCCATCTCTCCTCCTATTTCCTTATTCCCTCAGTCTAAGCTGGAAACTATTTTAAGCTAAAGAGCCACAGACTAAGTATATTGACATCCGTATTTATGTCTGTTGTGTTGTAATTTAACAGTGCTGATGTGTTAAATTCAGTGGTGGAGAAAGTACTCGAACACTGTACTTAAGTAAAAGTACAAATAAACAGCCAAAAATGTACTCTAGTAAAAGTAGAAGTACCATATAAATATTTTTACTTAAGTAAAAGTGAAAAGTACTTGCTTTTAAAAATACTTAAAGTATTAAAAGTAAAAGTATTTGCTGAATGTATTACCTAATGCAATGGTTTACAATAAAGTGTCCATACGTATGTATATTCTGTAATACATTAATAGTGTTGAGCCATTTTAATGAACAATGCTGCAGATAATGCATGTTTTTATATTGTGTTTACTCTGTGACACCGTTCACACTTGGACTTGTGATTCTGTGCATCAGAATTTAAGGGATGACCTGCAGCAGGGGTGCTCACACTTTTTCAGCATGCGAGCTACTTATAAAGCAACCAAGTCAAAATGATCTACCCAATACAAAAATGCAAAACATAATTATCTTCAAATGTATTGAGGATTCTTTTTATGTACAATGTATGTTGAAGTACCTTGCATAACTATAAACCAATATTGCACAACACATATAATAAATCAGGGGTCACCAAGGTGGTGCCCGCGGGCACCTGGTTGCCCGTAGGGACCACATGAGGTGCCCGCGTGACAGCAAAACACAGCTTTGAGCATGCAGATGTTTCTCACAAGGGCATAGATTTCATCTCATTATTGGGAGGGGGGGGACCATAAACAGGGACATTTTTTAAAAGCAAATCTACACTTCTCCAAGATTGGGGGGATCCGGACCCCCCCGACCCCCCCGGGATTTACGCCTATGGTTTCTCATGAGGCATTTTCAGGTGTGGAGCTCTTGAAAGAAGCAATGATGAATTATGTTAAAATAATTTATTTAAAAGAGTAAAAGGTGATGATTAGTTAAAATGGTTTTATGCACAGCTGCACTTTGTTGCAGCAGCTGTGGTTGTTTAAAAGGGCTTTATAAATTAAGTATAATTATAAAAAATGCTGAGCATCAATAAAAGCATGCAGCTTTTTTAGATGTGACATTAGTCTAATGTCACATCTAAAAAAGCTAAGTCTGGTCCTCTGGACATTCAAAAAACAAAACAGCCAGCGTGACTCACCTGGAACGATGCGGTGTCGGCTTTCGCTTTGAAGTTTGGCGAGTGAAAAAAAAGTCCACCTCCCATTCCGTATGAAAGTGATACATTTTTGCCTTTTTACTTGGTCCAGGGTTCTCACTCATGTTTTAGCAAGGGCTTAAAATCTGAGGTAATTCGCAGAAAGTTTTCGCTTGTATTGTTTTGCTGTGCTTCGCGCCGTTGTTTTCGCTGCTCATGCTAAAGATCGTCATCTGATTGGTTGCCGTGTGTGTCAATCAAGTGACGGGATGATTTGATTGGCGGACAAGGTTTTTTTTTTCTTCCTTTTTTTTAATGTCACTCTGCATCTACTAGTAATGCCTTAGGACAAATAAAAAATAAAAACGCAATGCGACGTGAATGTAACTTGTAACGCAACGCATTATAGAAATGTAGTGTAGTAGAAAGTACAGATACTTCATGCAAAATGTAGTGAAGTAAAAGTAGAAAGTACCCATGTTTAATTCTACTTAAGTAAAGTACAGATACATGAAAAATGTACTTAAGTACAGTAACGAAGTACTTGTACTTCGTTACATCCCACCACTGGTTAAATTGCAAGAAAGTGAGAATCATGTCAATCAAGTGCAATGGTGTTAATTTTAGTTGATTTATTTTAAATAAATGGTAGTGTCTCCTGGCATGCCAAACTAAAATCAACGTCTCTGTCACTTAATGGCTTTATGGTTTATTTATCTATCATAAAGATCACAGAAATATTGGGTAAACTAGTAGGTAAACAACTGGCACGCATCCAATCATAATAAGATTTATGAAGGGCGTGCTTAGGACAAAACCACCCAGCAGGACCCTGACCCCTGGTTGGGATCTTAGTCTGGTCTTGGGGGCTCTCTGTGATCCTCCATTCGAGCCACTGAGTGAGGTTAAGATAGATTTGTTATCTTATAAAACCGCTCTACTCTTGGCACTTTGCTCGGCGAAACGCGTGGGTGACCTCCATGCATTGTCTGTACATCCAATGTGTACCAGATTCGCCCCTGACGGGTCAAAGGTCACCCTAAGGCCTAATCCCACATACATCCCCAAGGTCTTGACTTTAAACCATAGGAGTCTGGACTTTGATCTCTCCTCTTTTCCACCTGCTCCTGTCCTCACTCAGGAACAGGAAAGGCTGAAGGCTCTCTGCCCCGTGAGAGCTTTACGCACTTACATGCAGAGAACAGCCGAATGGAGAAAAACAAATCAACTGTTTGTGTGCTTTGCAGCACCTGCTACCGGAAAGGCCCTATCAAAACAACGCCTCTCACATTGGGTGACTGAGGCCATTAAAAGGGCGTACAGTAGCAAAGGTCAACAGGTGCCCTCTGGAGTGCACGCTCACTCTACTAGGGGCTTGGCCACTTCGTGGTCACTGTTCAAGGGTGTACCAGTTGCAGACATTTGTGCTGCTGTGAACTGTGGCTCATTAAACACTTTTGCAAAGCATTACAGTTTGGATGTTACTGCGTGTGATGTCACTCAGGCTGTTCTTTCTAACACACAGTAGAAAGTAGCCTTGAGATGCCTGCTGGTCAAGGGCAGACGTTCACACTTGCATGCATTTTACTGAGCATTTCAAGGGCGTGAATGAATTACGTTCCCATAGCAAGTATGTTGCACCGAGAGAACTTGACTGAAAGGGAACTGAAAGTTATGCACCATAACTCATGTTCCCTGAAGGAAGGGAACGAGGTGCAACATATCTGGCCCTTTTCAATGCTGAAAGCTCGGTGAAGTGCAATTTTGGAGAAAGATGGATGGGCGTCAGTCGCTTAAATACCCAGAGGGCGGGGCCTCTGGCGCGACGTTGACGCCCTAGCCGTAAAGGCGTGAATGTATTCCTTCAGGTAATCGCGCGGGGGCGCAATTCCCATAGCAAGTATGTTGCACCTCGTTCCCTTCCTTCAGGGAACATGAGTTATGGTGCATAACTTTCAGATATCCAACATGGTACAAGCTTAAATTTGCATAAGAAAGAACACATGGTTGCCCACTTGGCCTGAAACAATAGCACAAATGAGAAAATAAAATACAAATTAAAAAACATGTGAAAAGTAGCTATAAAAAGCAGAAAGAAGTTTAAATTAAAAGAAGGGAGTGGACATTTTTGATGAATTAAGCTGAAAAAAGTCAAAATGAGTGCAAAAAACATGGAAATAGCAAAAAAAAATGTAAAAAAAAAAATAGCATAAAAGCTGCTAAATAGTAGTTGAAATATCTGAAAAAGCTAAAACTTGCATACATATGCTAAAAGGAGCATACCCTTAATAAGCTGAAATTAGCAGAAATAAGTTAGAAGAAGTACAACATGTTGTAGTTAGAAAAAAATCTGAATGGATCACAAAACGGTTGGGAAAAAAAACAGCTGAAAGTAGCAGATTTTTTTTTTTTTTACTTTGCACAAGGAAGCCGAAAGAAGCTGAACCAGAACAAAATGTAAAAGGAGCAGTAAAAGGTTGAAAACAGATCCAAAGATTTAAAGGATGTAAAATGAGCTCAATTCATTTTCTGTGAGGAAAAACTTACAGAAACGGCTAAATATGTCAAAAAGCTAAAGTTTCACCAATACCAAAAGTCACAGCACCCTTCTCCTGAATGAGCTGAACGTTTTGACATGTGATTTATTGAAATAGCACAAAACTTGCTGAACAAGAAAGATGCTGATGACAGAAGAAAAATTGATCACAAAAGTGTGAATGCTTCATGAGCACTCACACAACATGTTCAGACAAAGCAAACAAATATGATTACATCCTCAGAACAAAACCTCCTGCTGGTCTGACCCAGTCTCTGTGACTTAAATTGAGGTCTTTCTTATGTTGTGGTGAGACGGGACCCCACAGTGGGTCTCTGCTGCTGTCCTCAGTCTGAACAACAACTCCTGCTGAATTCAGCAAACTCTGCCTCACTGGGTAATCAAGGAGTAAAATGAGTGCACAAGAGTGATGAGAGGATGGTTTTATCATCTTTTTTCTACTTCACAGAGCAGGAACTGAATTCATCAACATCCTGTGTGGATTAGTGCCTGAACTGAGATGAATGACTCCTGACAAATTAGACGTTTCCAAATATAGTTCTTAAGACAGCCTATCTTAAATTAGTTCTTATCTAAATCAAGTACAGAGCTCCAAGCATCATCTTCACTTCTAAATGATGACAATTAAAAAGTAGAGACATGTATTAATTCACAAATGCCCTGCAGGGGGCAATATTGTCTGCAGAGCACACATGTTTCCAGCCTTCCTCTGAATAATTAGATCATTTTGTACTTTGGCTATGATTTTCATACATTTATTGAAAAAATAAAATCGGATGTTAGAGATTGCTTTTTTTTTTGCTGCAGCAGGACAAAAAAAAATCAGTCAATTACAAAACATTTTTAAAAAGTTTGCCAGATTAACACGTAATTACCTAAAAGAAGAAGGTGGTATGGTCTGTGGCTTATTCTGTGTATGTTTATGAAGCATTCACACTATTGTGATCCATTTTTATTCCGTACGTTTTTCAGCCTCCTTCTCGTTCCACATTTTCTGTGCCATTTCAACAAATGTATTAAAAAAATTAGCTCGTTCATGACAATCCTGCTATATGACTTTTGGTATTGGTGCAGCTTTGGCTTTTTCAAATATTTAGCCTTTTCTTCCACTTGTTTTCTCATAAAAAATGAATTAAGAAAATGAATTATGCTTTTTTGGCTACTTTCAGCTATTTCAGCTGTTGATGATCCTTTCTGATTATCGCTGCTAACTACAACATATTTTTGTGCTTCTTCTAATTTCTTTCTGCTAATGTCAGCTCATTATGCTCTTTCTGCTTATTTCTAAAAGTTTCAACTTTTTCTGCTATTTCGGCAGCTATTTAGCTGTTTTATGTTAATTTTAGATTTTCAGTTAATTTTGTTGCACTCATTTACCCAATGCAGCACTTTCTCTACTTCTTTCTGGTAATTTAAGCTTCTTTCTGCTTTTTTAGTAACTTGTACTTTTCAGTATTTTTTTCTTCTAATTTAAGCTTTTTCAGATAATTTCCACATTTTGTGCTAATTTCTGCTCCTTTCAGCCTAATTGAGAAAACATGTTTCTGCTTTCTTATGCCAATTTAACCTTGTTCTACCTTTTCAGCTAGCTGTTTAGCATATTTTGGCTAACTTCAGCTGTTTTCAGATAAATTCAAATTTTCACGACAATTTCTGCTACTTTCAGCCTAATTAAACGTGTTAACTAATTTAAACTTGTTATGCTCTTTTCAGCTTATTTCTGCTAGTTTCAGTTATTTCAGCTACTTTTTAGCTGTTTTTTTTAGCTACCATAGTATTCGTTTTTTTCAACTATTGCCATTTTGCGCTCTTTTCAACTTTTGTGTTCTTTCTGCTTTCGCCTGCTGATTTACGATTGTTCCACACTTTCAGCTATCTTCCAGCTTGTTTTTAAAGCTGCACTTTACAGTTTTTGTAGAACGCAGCACTTAAGAAAATTTTCATCTGGGAAAGCATTCTTGTCCCTCCCCACTCAGAGCTATATATGGCTCTGCTCCACCTTGCTCTCGCTGCAGTTTCTGAATGCTCCGCCTCCACTACATGTCCTGTCTCAACCGCTGCGAAGTTCTGTGATTATATGTTAATAAAACATTCTAAAAAATAAATTAAAAACATGGAGCGCTGGTCCAGCACACCATGAAATCTGCTGAGCCTCGCGGAGCCACGTTGAACCCGAGTTTAATTCGCTCGTGACAAATTCATCCATTTCCTCATAATTTCTGTCATGGATCAGTGGAGGAGGAAGCGATCACTTGACTTTTGGCAAAAAAACAAAAGAAAAGTCCAGATCAGGGATGAAGAAGGGGAATTTAATACATTTGTGTCACATACAAAACAGTTTTGCATCGCTTTGCAATCCTTTGAACGAGAACCTGCGCGGCCGCTGGGGCTGGGACAGGGGGGGCGTGGGTTAGGAGCGTGAGAAGTGAGAAGCTCTGTTTTTATTGGCTGGTTAACGGCGGGTCACTGTGGCTTTTTAGAAATGCTTATTTACCACCTGGAGAAGCAAGGGGACTATAGTTTTTTTCAGAGATTACTTTGTCTAACATCAGTCTGTCAGAAGATAGTGACAGAGTGAAGAAATATGTTTAAAATATATTTTTAGAAAACTTACAGACTGCCCCACAGAAACTGCAGACTGCAGCTTTAAGCTAATTTCAGCTGTTTCTCAGCAAGTTCTTCGACAATAAGCATTTACACTGCATTTTGGCAAGAAATGTAATTCCTCTAAGTGCATCAGAATGTAGATTCAGAGGTTAATTTTTCTAAAAACAGGGTGAACACAGTGTGCAGGCAGTGGGTCACATTTAGGCCCTGTATGTTATTGATTTGTGTATTTAATCTGACAGGTTTCATGTGAAAAGTGTTGCACTCTTGTCTTAATGACTCGTGGGTCCTTCAGGTTTGGCATGAGGACACGAGTCCAGCATGTTCACTGGATGGAGACAGAGCTTCTCTTTCACCTGCTCCATAACGACTCCTGTGTGAGCCTGGAGAATGAGTGGAAATCAAATCTCCAAAAATACATGAAAGGTCAGCGTCCACTGCTCAGCGTGACTGCTAAGAAACATGGAAAGACATTTGCACAAAAATCTCTTGATGATTCCCTTTACACAGCTTGACACAAAAATATGTAAAAAATTATGGCTATAACTCAGTCAGTTGTGCAGCTAAACTTGTGTGAGGTATTAGCCGACACAGATCCCCAACACATATTCTGAGTGCTAACAGTTGCACCTTTTGAAGTCAGCTTTGTCTGTTTGCAAATTATCTCATGAACATTTGGATGGATTTTGGTGAAACTTTCAGGAATTCATCAACGGGTTCCCCTCTGAAACCCAATGTTTATGAAACATTCACACTGTTGTGATCCAGTTTTCTTCTGTACTTTTTGTTGTTGTTGCATTTTTCTCGTTCTGCAATTTTTGGTCCATTTCAACAAATCAAATAAAAAATGTTCAGCTCGTTCATGAGCAGGGTGCTATGAGTTTTGATATTGGTGCAACTTTAGCTTTTAGAAATATTTAGCCTTTTCTGCCATTTTGTTTCTCATAGAAAATTAACTGAGCTCATTTTACATCCTTCAAATCTTTAGATGTGTTTACAACCTGTTAATGTTCCTTTCACATTTTGTTCTGGTTCAGCTTCTTTTAGCTGCTTTTCCAGATGTTTTGTGATTCTTTATATCCTTTCTGCTAACTACAACATTTTTGTGCTTCTACAACTTCTTTCTGCTCATTTTAGATTTTTTTGTCTAATTCCACATTGTTTGCAATCAAACTTTTTTCAGCCTATTTCAGAAAAAATGTGCTGTCTCCACTTCCTTCTGGTAATTTAAGCTACTTTCTGCTTTTTAGCTACTTTTCAGCAGGTTTTTTCTTCCTAATTTCAGTTTTTTTCAGCCTAATTGGGCAAATGTGTTCATTCTGCTTTCTTCTGGTAATTTAAGCTTGTTCTACCTTTTCAGATACTTTGTTTTAGCCCTTTTTTTAAATATAATTTCAGCTTTTTTCTGATTTCATGTTAATGTTTTTGTTATTTTCAGCCTAATTAACTTCTTTACGCCAAATGCTTTTTCTGGTAGTTTCAGCTTTTTCTGCTCTTTCAGTTACTACAGTACAGTATTTAGCTCTTTGATGCCAACTTTAGATTTTTTTTCTTCTTTTTTTTAGCTCCTTTCAGTTCTTTACACTTCCTTCTGGTATTTTAAGTTTCTATTTGTCTAATTTCAGCTTTTCATTTAGCTTTTTTCTGGTAGTTTCAGCTTGTTCTGCTCTTTCACTATTTAGCTATTTGATGCCAAATTTAGCTTTTTTTCCCCTTTTAGCTAATTCAACTTTTTTTTACTCATATCAGTTCTTTACACTTCTTTCTGATATTTTAAGTTTGTATTTGTTTAATTTCAGCTTTTCATTTAGATAATTTCTTATTTTTTGTGCCAATTTCTGCTTATTTAGACCTAATTCAGCAAACGTCTGCTTTCTTCTGATAAATTAGGCTTGTTCTTCCATTTCAGCTACATTTCACAATGCATTTGAGTTAATTTCAGCTGTTTTTCAGCAAGTTCACATTGCATTTTCGCACAACATTCTCTTAACATTTTGAGCGAGTTCAATTCAAGATGGCCACCACAGCCAACTCATCTTCGAAAACACAAAAGGTGACTATAATTCAGTTATTTTGGATGAACAGAAAAACCTTTTTGTAACTTGATTCGTTATAGAGGTAGTGAGCAGAAACAGCTCACTTTGTTTTAAAACATGACTCACTCTCTCTGCAGAGACACATTAATATACTTTTTTTTCTAGCTGTCTTGATTTGATGCAGGCCTGTCTGTATTTATTTGCAGTAGCCGATCTAACAGCAGTGCAGTCTGGGAGGCAGCCAGCCCGTCGTGGAGTGGTTCTGTAAGCACAACTTTCCTCTTGTTTTAGGAAGATGTCCACATGTGGCCCACATCTGCATTCAGAGCATAAAACAGCTTGACTGACACCTTTATATAAAGGAACAAATGTCAGGGTTGGTGTTAGATGTGTGTCAACTTGACAATAAATCATCTGATGTGCAGTTTTTTTTTACTTTGTAGCAATAAAGCTTTAAAAAATATATAGTTGAGGTGTTGTCATGACAGAAGTAAGATGAATGTGTATTGAGGCACAGGAGACGACAACTACGAGACAGAACAGAAGCTGATTTGAATAAATGTCAATAAACAGTTTGTCCAAAAATAATTGTCAGGATTTTGGTCTTTTGTGGTTCTTGTGGTTTTCGTGTGTTCCTTGTGAAATCAGTTCACTTCTTCTCATTTCAGTTCCAGCATTTCAGTCTGCCTGCCCCGCCCACTCCCACCTGTTGCTGGTAGGGTTGTGTTCTCCCCACCTTTAGATCAGTTCTGTTCTGTTGGTTAAAATCTGAGCTCGTTTCCTTCAGAGACTAGTTTTGCTGCCATGTCAGCATTTTGTTTTTGCCTTTTTATATTAAAATGACATTTTCTTTTAAAATATATTGGCTTTTTCAGGAATTTCTTTATTTGTTGTTCTGTTGTTGTTGTTGTTGTTGTTTTGGTGGGGTAGGGGTGGGGGGTTAGCCTCAAGTGGTAAGTAAAGAAAAACTGTATTCTGGGAATGTCCCACAAATGTTTTGAAGGTGTGGCAAACTATTATTTTTGACAAGGTTGGGTTTTTGGATTTGTGCACGACACCGGACAACAGAAACGGTTTAAATCAGAGGTGCCCAAAGTGGGGCCCACAAGCCAAAGTTGACCCGCCAAGCTGTCCTCGTTACTATATTAAAATTTTCTTTTACTTATCAATGCGTTTTCACTCAGTCATTCCACCCATTGACTTTAATGTTAGCTGGAAATGTCGGCCCAATTATTTATGTTCAAATTATTGTTGCTGTAAAATTGTGTTGCTGTTGGACATGCATTATTATTATTTTTTACATTTTGCACAACATATACATACTGAAATGCCAAAATTTCAATATTTGCTTTAATTTCTTATAAATGGCTTTTTGTTATACAGGTGGTCCCCGACTTACGAACAAGTTCCGTTTCTACGCCCGTTCGTAACACGGATTTCAACGTAAGTCGAAATACACATACACACTGGCCACCCCATATACCGTAAAAATCGGCGTATAACACACAGTTTTTTTACTCATTTGAATGTCCTGCGTGTTATACGCCGAAGCATGTTATTTATGGATTTTTTTCCCATATTTTTAGGCCCATTTTGGCTCTGATATCGCCGTTTTTCATTTTGGGCAAAAATGTTGCAGTACCACTTTTGTCCGCTAGGGGACCACTTCCAGACCGTTTCTAGCTCATGTGTCCGAAAAAAAGCCTCCTCTGGTTGGACTGACTCTGTCGCTGCCCGCCCCCTGCTCTGGATGTAGCTGCTGTTAGCTGTGTTGTTAGCTGGTTATTTTTAGCAAGATAACTCATAAACCATACCGCAGATTTTCTTGAAACTTACAGAGCGTAATTATTTGGTGGTCATTTACAAATTGTTAGCTGTATAAGACATTTGAGATAAAATTACATTTTTTATACCAGAAAGTTCATTCTCAATAGTCCAGGTATCAAATCCGCTCATTCTCAATCAGTTCATCTGGACAGTTTCTTTTTAGTAGAAACGTTTCACCCTCACTCCAGAGGGCTTCGTCAGTCAGAGCAGTCCAAAGCAAACTGAAGCTACCCCACCAAGTAAACAACTTAAGTGGACCAACCAGTTTGCTGTAGCCAAGATGGTTTCTGTACTGTACTGTACAGTTACCAAGTGATGGGGATTTTAAACCCCCTCTACATTTTTTATAATTTATTTTAGTAGCGCACAAGACTGTTTTGGAAGAAGTCAAACCGAAACAATGTATAATCTAGCAGATTTGACAATTTCGTGAATTGATTAAGGAACGGTTAAGCTGAGGAACCCTTGTGCTATAATGTCAGCTAAGAAATATACTTTTTAAGCATTTATTTAGCTAAATTTAAAGAAATAAAGCCGTCCCACCCGTGCGCATGCAAATGGCAAACTACTTTTTTTAAATCCAGCTGATTTGAACATTTCGTGAATTGATTAAGGAACGGTTAAGCTCAGGAACCCTTGTGCTATAATGTCAGCTAAGAAATATATTTTTCTCAGCAAAGAAATAATAGTTTTTACCGTGTTAATCTTGTAAAGTCCTTCGTGCTGGCTCGCTTCTGTGGCCGCCATTTTCAGCAGGGCAAATGAGGCGCTGACGCATCGCGTAGCGGTGACGCATAATAGATGCGTGTTATACGCCGAAGCATGTTACTTATGGATTTTTCCAATTTATTGACAATAATTGGACAAAGCGTGTTATACACAAGAGCGTGTTAAATGCCGATTTTTACGGCACGTACATGTACGGTACTGTACAGTTACCAAGTGATGGGGATTTTAAACCCCCTATTACCTTAATAAAAACCACACAAGATAAACAAGAGAATTGATTTAACACAGATAATGAAACTTTGCAAAGGGGGAAGGCTTTTAATGCACTTCTGAAACTTAGTTGGTCTCAAAATACATTGTCCAGCACAAATCCGAATTGTGCTGGATATGACAAGCTATTTAAACAAAAAGGAGGTGGAGTTGACAAGCTCTGACGTGATAAAACAAACGAGTCATGGTTCTGATCCAACAGGAACATCTAATCCAAACATTGTCAAGGCTAAAAGACTTTGTCTTTTCTGTATCAAGGCGAAAAGCAAACAAACCTGTTTGTACTATCAAATATAAGTGTTTTTATGGGAACACCTATATTTGATATAAGTGAGCTGGGTAAGAATTATTATGTCAGAGTAATTAGTTTTAGATGATAAATGTTGAACATCTCCATCACCAAGCACTTCGCCTTTCCTAACACAGTACCCTACATAATTATCAAAAAACACATACAGCACATTTCGAGCCATAATGAAGGAAAAAAATAGTTAATTTTTTACTGGGAGCTGGTCAATTCTTCCTCCGTCTGTTTGCATGTTAGCTCGTGCCCCTCCGACTTCCTGTAGCTTCACGCGGTCCACAGCGTTTATAGAAATGTCTGTTAGCATGTTAGCTCGTTGCTCAGCTGTAGCCTCTGCCTCGTAAACCTCCGCTCCAAAAAATAAGGTCTCCTGTATTTCCACGCGTGGTCCAGCGGTCCAAAGTTAACATATTGGCCCCTCCTGACCTTCTCTGCTCCGGTCTGCCTGAGGTCTCCTGTAAGTTTCCAGCATGTCAAGCTCCCCACTCCCTCCCTACCTCCTTTAAGTTTCCACTGAGTGTGCGTCAAGCTCCCCCCTCCCTCCCTCCTGTATGTTCCGTTTTGGTTCCGTATTTTCTGGTGTAAAGGCGCATAAACCATGTAACTCGAACATTGGCCCTCATTCACGAACCGTTCGTACGCACAGATTTGTTCTTAAACTGTGCGTACGAGTGATTTAGGATCATTTGCGGCATTCAACAATGTTTTCGTATCCTACGATTTTTTTCAGATACGAACAAAATTTACGAGTGGTCCGGACCTGTCGTATATTTTAGGAGCGTCAGTCTGCTGTCATCCAGACGGAATTTCTCCACGAATAACTTCATATTTCGTTATTTAGAAAATATTTTGGGTTTAAAAAAATCACGCACCATAATTATTCTTGACAATAGGTTATTCTGTTTGAATTAGAATTATAATTTTAAGTTTAATTTGTCTGGTGTGTCGCGCAGGCTTCAGTGAGTCGTGCGCTCCCCTTGGTCATCAAAGCCCTCCTCATATTAACACCCAGGTACATAAAATTCCCATACACCGCCGCAGAACAAGTACGAATTAAGACTGATTTTCATGCTATTGCTGGACTGCTGTGCCAAACACCATCGGAGCAATAGATTATTATATCTGATTCGAAATATAACCTGCAGAATGTGGTTGCGCGATGACCAGGAGGAGCGCGCATGACTCATTTGTGCTGCAAAACATGTTGGCACGCGCGCAGCATGGCATTTATTGTCCATCCATCTCGCAGACTATTCCTTGACCACCTCCTGTCCGTGCTGCGGCGAGACGTTTGTTTGAAGCCATTTTCAGATCAAACCATTTATTCTTGATTTCTGATACTGTACGACCCACGGGAGACAAAACATATGCACTACAATATTAATATGAAGTTAACTGTAGTTTCGAGACATTTTAAAATGCTTCTGTTCAAAAACACATCCGACACTTGCGGGGGGTGTGGGGGGTAGCGGTGCGCCACAGCTCTTCTGAATAAGTGAAACTATAACACAGTTGTTTACACTAACATTAAAAATATTTGACCATCCGACACCTGCGGGGGGGGTGGCGGTGCGCCACAGCGCGACTGAGAGCAGATCTCCGAACGCGTGAAGTTCCTCCTTTTACTTCTTGAGTTTGAATGAATGGACACTTCCTGCTGTCAAAAGGCAGGAAACGTGGCCTTATATGGTGTTTTGAGGGGTGGGAATTATGTAAATGACCTCTCCGCGAGCACGCGCAGGTTGATAGAACAGGTGGGATTCATTAAATTTACGCAGCCATTTACACACTTTTCTTGAGGATAGAAGACTTTGTTGAATCTGACGTGGCATGTTCGTACGAACGCTTCGTACGAACAAAAGTAGGAGAAATTTAGGATAAAAATACGAACATTTTTGTGAATGAGGGCCAATGTTTTTCAATGGGAGGGTGTTCGTAACCGCGAAACGTCATAACTGGAGACCGTCGTAACCCGAGGACTACCTGTATTTTGTGTTCCGTAATGTTCTTTATTCCGAATAGAAGGTTAAATAACTGTATAATAAATAAATGGACTTTACTTAAGGATACATTTGCATTTCATGAATTATATGTTTACATTTGGCCCGCAGCCCTCCGACAGATTTTAAATTTGACCCTCTCTGGGAAAAAGTTTGGGCACCCCTGGTTTAAATGATTTATTGAAATAATGCTGCTGGTGGACGTCTGGGTATGGGCACAGGTCCAATCTGTAATATACAGTTAATAAACGTGACTTTGCTGGAAGGGTTCTGAGCTTTATAGTGACAATCACTAACCTTCACAGTTAGGTAACAGAGGGACTCCTTCGGAGAGTTTTTGAGGCTGACGTCGTGCACTGTGAGGGAGCTGCAGCAGCCAGAGAGGATTATGCAGTGTGTGATTTTCAGGATTAAGAATTGAGAATCTTCACCAGCATATTTTCAGGATTGTCCAGGGGTGAAGTCCAGTTGAGCAGGCAGGGGTCAAGAACCATAGAGCTGAAATCCAAATCCAAAATGTGATCCAAGAGTCGTAGTCATGATAATAACAAGCAGAGTCGGTACCGTGGGCAAAGATCAGAACCCAAATAGTAAGGGGTTGACAAGGTGAGGAATCCAGGAGACAGGCGTGTGTTCACAAGACAGGCAGTCGAGGCTATAGCATGGACGCTGAACATCTACTTTCAAAGAGAGTTCGATAATCTGGCAACTAGTGAGACAAAACTTGTTGCTTAGAGAGCAGAGCAGGTGCATGAGATGAAGGCTGATTACTGTGGGGGAGCAAAGTGGGCATGGCATAGAGTGACAGGAGCAGAGCTTGACCATGAGCAGAGGGATGAAAACAAAACAAAGATAGAAAACTATTGCAGGGGGACAGAAATGTAACTTTTTTTTTTTCATTCCCTAAAGAAGTTAAAAAGAAAAAGGATAAGCCAAGTCACTATTTTTTTTTTTCATTCTGAAATGCAAATAAGTTTTTTTTTGACAACTTTTTCTTCCCAACACTAAGAACAAACAAAACAAAGCTTTCAAAGTTCATGCTTTCAGGTAAGTCAGGTCCTCCAGACAGTTTGTTTTATTGAACCGTTTCGTCCTTCATCCAAAGGACTTCATCAGTCTGAGGAGCCACAACAAACTCAGTTCCATAAGTTGCTTACCGGTTCTGGTTGGCTCACATAGTGGGCCAACCAGTTTGATGGTGATAAGATGGTTTCTGGAGTCTACCCTTTGCTCCGTCGACTCCTTTGAAGCAGCCATAATTAAAGTGGTTCAAAACATCAAAGTTCATCCTCAATAATGCAGGAAAAAAAATCCAACAAAGTTAAGTCAGGTCCTTTGGATTTTTTTTTATGTCTTGGTTGGCCCACTATGAAAGTGTGTTATGTATGGGACTGAGTTTGTTGTAGCTCCTTGGACTGAGGAAGTCTTTGGATGAAATTAAACGTTTCCGGAAAAAAAAGCTTTACTTATTTGTATTTATTTATATTAGCTTCCAATAAGACAAGAGTAAAAACTAATGCCGGACACCTTATGCTGGTTTTAAAATATCACAATATTCTAAAAAAGAAGCAAAAAAAAGCCTTTACCACAAACCAGTATATATTTTTAGCCCGAGTGTAACATTTAAAGCAACAATTTCACTACATGATACAGTTTTCTAAATTTCTGTCAAAATAAGTGCATTTTTGCCAAAGTTGTAATGAGTGGTCTTTATAATTCATATGTATCACATTTGTCAGAGGTTAGGAGGCCTTAAATAACTCGGTAATTATATGAGTCACTTTGCCACTCCAGACAAAAGTTTGCCCCCACCAGAGCACCCACTCCATTTTTGCAGGAACTCATTCACAATGTGGCTGTGTACATGCAATATATTTGGATCATGAGGGGGGAGGAAAACTGTCAAACGTTATGTTTTCATGTGTTCTTCTGCCAAAGCAAAGATCTGAAAAGAAGGAACGCAGTCATTACCCCTGGCAGCCCTTCACGTTTCACTTCGGCGCTGACCGCTTCACTACTATCCGATTCCCGTCCAGCTGTAAGTAAACTTTAAGTAAGTAAGTAAACTTTATTTATATAGCACCTTTCACAGACAATGACATCACAAAGTGCTTCACAAGCAAAAATAAAAAGAATAAAAAGAAAAAATACATAAAATTAATTAAAAGCCAGTCTGAATAAATACGTTTTAAGATCTTTTTTAAAAGAGTCGATAGAGTCTGAGCTGCGCAGTGACAGAGGGAGAGCGTATAACTGTAGCGGGTCCAGCCAGCGCAGGGCCAGTGGATAAACAAACAGGTGAGAAAATTAGAAATAAAAGTGAATAAAAGTAAATATAGCACATATACATGTATAAATACACCTACATCTCTGTCAGGATGCCGCTCACCGTCCTCCGAAGGTGTTCTTGATCTTTTTGACGCAGCCAGCCAGTCTGCTGTCGTGCGGCGCCACATTTAGCTGCGCAACAAGCAGCCGAGCCGAGCCGAGCGCAGTGAGCAGGTTATTAATGGCTTTCCTGATTTTAAACGACAGTCTGAAAACACTGGTGGCACCATGCAGGCCTTGTTTGTTACAAGCTTGTGTTTCATCCCATCTGTCTTCGCTGTACTCAGTCTCCTTGGTCCTAATGGGGCCCGTGGCTTTCGCCCTGTTAGTTTTGGGCCCAAATGCATCCTTCTCTGTCTGCTAGACTTGATGGGCAGTCTCAGTGGGAAAGCACACACTCATTTACTACAATGAACCAAGGTTTTGTGCATCTTCAATCATTCTGAGGCAGCCTGAACGCGTTTGAAATTAAAGTGCTTTTAAGATTTTGACAATTTTGTCAAACCTTGACACAATCTCGTACAATAATGTCAAGTCAAGTCATCTTTATTTATAGAGCACAGTTAAAACAGATAAACTGTGATCAAAGTGCTTCACAAACAACGTCAAAGAGATTTTTTTTTTTTAAATACAGAAACCGTAACACACACTAATGGTAAAACTATTAAATTACCAGCAATAAAAATATAACAAAAATGTATAAGAACAGCATTAAAATGAAAACACAGGAAAAAAATATATGCACTGTCAGCTCACACAGTGTGAAACGCCAGAGAGAAAAGATGGGTTTTTAGCAGGGATTTGAACATGTGCAGGGAGGAGGCCTGTCTAATGTTGGGGGGCAGGTTGTTCCAAAGTTTGGGGTCGATGACTGAAAACGCCCGATCTCCACGGAGCTTCAGTCGTATTTTGGAGCCGCCAAAAGCAACTGATCGGATGATCTCAGAGCCCGCGAGGGAACATATGGTTCCAGCAGCTCAGAGAGGTAATGGGGAGTGAGGCCATATAGGCATTTGTAGGTCAACAACAGAATTTTAAAGTCGACTCTAGTTCGCACGGGGAGCCAGTGCAGGGAGGAGAGAACTGGTGTAATGTGCTCAGACCTACGTGTACCGGTTAAAAGCTGAGTTGCTGCATTTTGCATGAGCTGGAGATGTGAGAAGGAGGTCTGGCTGATCCCAGCATACAGTGCATTGCAATAATCCAGGCGGGTTGTGATGAACGCATGGACTAGTGTCTCAAGGTCCGGTCTGGACAACACTGGCTTGATTTTAGCTACCTGCCGCAGTTGGAAGAAACTTTTCTGCAGAACGGAACTGATTTGTTTATCGAACTTAAGGTCCGAGTCAAAAACCATCCCAAGATTTCTCACAGAGTGCTTGATTGGGCTGGAGGGAGTCCAAGTTTACATGATCAGAGGCAGCAGCTGAGCTAGGGCTAAAGATGATGACTTCAGTCTTCTGATCATTAAAACTTAGAAAGTTTGAAGCCATCCAAGTCTTAATGTCGTCCAGACATTTTAGGAGAGGGTGGAGGGAGCCTGCATTAGCTGGTTTCAGTGGCAGGTAGATCTGGCAGTCATCCGCATAACAATGGAACGAAATACCATATTTCCTTAGGATGGACCCCAGCGGGAGCATGTAAAGCGTGAAGAGAAGTGGACCAAGAATAGAGCCCTGTGGGACCCCGCAGGAAAGAGACATTGAAGTGGATACATTGTTCCCGACCTTGACACAAAAACTTCTGTCAGTGAGGTATGAGCGGAACCAGTCTAATGCAGCACCTGTAACCCCGACCCAGTGTTCGAGCCGTGAGAAAAGGATACTGTGGTCAACGGTATCAAAAGAAGCAATAAGGTCAAGGAGTACAAGTACCACAAAGTGACCAGAATCATTTGATACCAGAATGTTGTTGCAAACCTTAACCAAAGCTACCCTGATGCATGCTCAATAATCCAGGTAGAAAAATCTAAAAAAGGGAAGTTTGGTCCTCTGGACATTTATCCTCTAGTAGAGATGATCACAGCCACTGAGTCAGCCATCCGTAACAACAAAATTAAAGAATTTGAATGCAGAACAACTCAGAATAAAAGTTTCAGTCTGCCTCAGTAATGCCAAACCACCACCTTCCAACATCAGTAGAGGAGATAGGGATGCACTCACCACTCTTAGCAAAGACAAAAACATCATAATTCTCCCAGCAGACAAAGGAAGGTGCACAGTGATTTTGAACCAGAAAGACTATCATGAGAAAGTTATGTCACTCCTTAGTGACTTAACCACTTATGAACCGCTGAAAAGAGATCCAGGAAGTGGTTACAAGAAGAAGTTGATAGATTGCCTGAAAATTTTGAAGCAGGACAAGGCTATTGACAGTATTCTGTACCACAGACTGTACCCAGGGGAGGCCACGCCAAGTCTGTATGGTTTACCCAAAATCCACAAACAAGGTGTACCTTTAAGACCAATTGTTAGCATGATTAACTCGGTCACTTACAATGTTTCCAAATATCTGGCATCTGTACTCATCCCTTTAGTTGGCAGCTCAGAACACCACATACAGAACACCATGGACTTTGTGGATAAGGTGAGGGATGTCATCATGGAGACTGATGAAACAATGGTCTCTTTTGATGTCACATCACTCTTTACGTGCATTCCTGTTGATGAAGCAGTAGAGGTGGTCTGTTTAAGGTTAAAATCAGACACCACTCTGAGCAGCAGGACCACGCTTTCCACAGAACAACTGTGTCAACTCTTGAAACTGTGCCTGCAGTCAACCTACTTCACATATGGGGAGCAATATTATAGGCAGAAACATGGGTGTGCTATGGGGTCTCCAGTTTCTCCTATGGTTGCCAACCTGTACATGGAGGAGGTAGAAAAGAGAGCCTTGACGTCCTTTTCAGGGACACCACCAAGTCATTAGTTCAGATATGTTGACAACACCTGGTTTAAAATTAAATCTCAGGAAGTCCAACATTTTACTGATCACATCAACTCTGTGGATAAATATATCAGGTTGGCTTTCTTGGACTGTGAGGTCTCAGTTTCTGATAGAGGATATTTGCAAACTGAGGTGTATCACAAATCAACCCACACAGACCAGTATTTGCAGTTTGACTCCCATCACCCTCTGGAACACAAGTTAGGAGTCATCAGGACTCTGTATCACAGAGCAGACAGCGTCCCCACTAACTCAGGAGCCAGACAGAAGGAGAAATCACACACAAAACAGGCTCTAGAGAAATGTGGATATCCTAACTGGGCCTTCCTGAAAGCAGAGAAGAAACCCAAACAGGACTCCAGCCAGCCATCAGGTGAAAAGAAGGAACCCAGACCAGTGGTCATTCCGTATGTTGCGGGAGTTTCAGAGACATTGAGACGTTTATTTTCTAAACACAACGTCCCAGTGGCTTTTAAACCCCAAAATACATTACGGCAAAGACTGGTTCATCCCAAAGATCCAGTCCCCCGGCACAAACAGAGTAATATTGTGTATGCTGTTCAGTGTCAGGAGGGCTGTGATCAGTCTTATATCGGGGAAACTAAACAGCCACTGGCCAAAAGGATGGCCCAGCACAGAAGATCAACATCATCAGGTCAGGACTCTGTGGTCTACACTCATCTCCAGGCCAGCGGTCACTCTTTCAGGGATGAAGATGTTCACATCCTTGATAGAGAGGAACGATGGTTTGAGAGAGGAGTAAAGGAGGCCATCTTTGTGAAAAGAAACCGTCCATCATTAAACAGGGGTGGAGGCCTCCGGGTTCAACTGTCCCCCTCTTACAATGCTGTTATTGCTAGTATCACTCAGCCATTCTGTTACCAGCCAGAGGGTTAAGAGTCTTCCCTGTTTTGACTATAATAAGACAGATTCTTATGCTTGGTTGATGTCAGCAATATCATTAAAATAAATGAGTCATCATACTGCGCTGTCTTTGCTACTTTGCTTCATGCATACAAGAGGAGGCCTGTATCATTAGGAACTTGTGTGCAATGTATTTTGCGTATGCATTTGAGATATTTAAAAATAACATTTCCCGTTTTCGCTAACAAATGAGTGTCCGTGTTCCTGGTTTGGCTTTCAAACGAGGGTTTAATTAGTTAATTGGCTTGTTACACCAAATGCTCCCAGGGCAGCCGGTGTGGGCTGGCTGTCACAGCAGTAATGAGTGATGGATGCAATTTGGACCAATGAGAGGCAAGAAAGGAAGAAACGTTATAAAGAATGGTGAGTAAAATGTGCCAGTCACCTGTTGATTTAATCAAATGTAGCAAATCAGCAGAATGGTCAGAGTGTTTCCTCTCTGCCCTCGGTTTTTAGAGCAGAACATTGGGGTGAGGGGGAACTTTCAATTTGCAGAATGAGCCTAATTAATCAGCAATGGGGTGATGTGTAACGGGGACCAGCAACGTTTTCTGCTTAACACCGTGACGGGGTGAAAGGTTTCACCGTTTGGTTCGCCGTGTCGAGGTGACCTTCATTTCTACAGCTGGTGGACAAGAGAGTGCACACGTGATCACCCAGAATCACAATCCTCCTCATTAAAGGGCCACATGGTTGATCATTTTTCCATGTCGTACATTTTGCAAATGACCTGTGCGTGATGTCATCGGTTTAGAAAATGTCTAGCGTGCTCTGAATTCCAATTAAGTCGTTGTTTTAATCAGATTTATCAAAACAGAACGTGATCTCGCTCTCTGTACTTACTAAAACATTTTACAAGTCAAGGTTTGTTTCCTCGCTGTCAGAGCAGAAAGCAGTACATTTTCGGGGAGAATTAAAAGGATTTGAGGAGCTCTGCAAACCATATAAATCACAATTATGTAATAATTACATACACATATATAAAGTTAAAAGCTGCATTTTTATTTTAAGAACCGCGCAGTTCAAGTAAAAATGTTAATGTGTCTTTTGTTTTTGGAAACTAGTGAATTTATTTATACTTTGCCTATATTTTTTGGCTCTTTGTTATTTTGTTGAAATACAGCTTGTTTAAAGTAAAATATTCCAACATATTACAATCCAAAACTAAATTTTCGTGTTAACATCTACCATATTTGTAGTTTGTTTCATGTATTTGCTCATGTCAGAGGAGTTGAGTATCTGGGAGTCATATTTACAAGTGATGGGAGGATGGAGCAGAAGATGATCAACAAATTGGAGCCTGTGTGTAATATTGACGGCAGGGGCGTAGATCCTGGGGGGTTCTGGGTGTCCGGACCCCCCCAATCTTGGGGATTGTAGATTTGCCCCCCTTGTCCCCCCAATAATTCAATAAAGGAAACTGTGTATTTAAACAATATAAATATAAAAATGCAAAAAAAAGAGAAATCTGCCATTAATTTAAGAAGAAAAAAAAAAGAATTTTTTGCCCCCCCAAAATTGCTTTAATTTTTTTCCCTGTTTATGGTCCCCCCCAATAATGAGATGAAATCTACGCCCTTGATTAATGGTGCTGTTTCTTCAGTCTGTTGTGATGAAGAAAAAACTCAGCCCAAAGGCCAAGCTCTCAATTTACTGGTCCATCTATGTTTAACCTGCATGATGTGGATCATGACTGAAAGACTGAGATCCCAGATACAAGCAGCTGACATGGGGTCCCTCAGGAGGGTCTTTGAACTCAGACTTTGAGATACAGTGTCTGTTATCCAGGAGGAGCTAAGACTAAAGCCGCTGCTTCTCCTCATTGAAAGGAGCCAGTTGAGGTGGTTCAGGCATCTGAGTAATGAAGATGTTAGTGGTGTGCGTTACTGCAAAATTTGATATTAATCCGATAGCAAGTAAACAACTATTGTAGTCAATGATGAAGGAGTTTGTTAAAATTCAGAATTGGTTTAAACTCAACAAATTATCATTAAACTTGGAAAAACAAACTATATGATATTTAGTAATGGAAATAAAACAATTGATGTTCCATTTCAAGTTGAGGATTCAGTGATTTGTAAAGTTAGTGAGGCAACATTTTTAGGTGTTGTCATTGATGATAATCTATCATGGAAAAAACACATTAATTTTGTTAAAACGAAAATATCTAAATATATTGCAATATTTTATAGAGTTAGACATCTACTAAATGACAAGGCACTGTATTTGTTGTATAATACAATTATTGTGCCACATTTGATTTATTGTGTTAATGTTTGGGGGAAAGCGTGTAAATCAATCACAATGCCTATTTTTATTTTGCAGAAAAGAATTGTAAGAATTATAACAAGAAAACATTACTGTCACCCATCAAGTGAATTATTTTATCAAATGAAGTTGCTGAAGTTCTATGATTTGGTGGATTGTAACATTTTGTCACTTATGTATAGAGCTCATAAAAATACACTACCATCAAATATCCAAATGTATCTTGTGAAAAGATCAAGTTGTTACAATCTCAAGGTGAAAGATGTTTTTGTAAAACCGCAGTTTAGAACTACTGTAGTTTGAAGGGAAGAACTACCTTAATTCAAGGAATGCAATTATGGAATGACTTAATGACAAATGTTAAGGAAGCCAAATCAATCATTGTATTTAAGAAACTGGTTAAAAGCGAACTGTTAAACAAATATAAATGAATGTATTTTAATGAGTAATATATGTGAAGTGAAAATTGAATGAGTTATTTACTTATTTTGTTATTATAGAAAATTTTGTTTGAATTGTTATTAGATAAATAAGGAGCAGATTTACTAAGATACTTTCTTAATCTGCTACCTTTTATTTTATATTTTTTATATATTTTTTCCATTATACATATGTTATGAGTGCACACCTAATTCCCCAGCTCCCCGGGCGCTTTCTATGGCTGCTCACTGCACCACCTGGTAGTGGTTGGGTTAAATGCAGAGACGAATTTCGTCTGTGTATGGAAAACATACACAGATGACAGAAAAGGACATTATTATTATTATTATTATTATTATTAATTGTTGTATTTCATTATTATAAAATGAATAAATGAATAAAACAAAAAAACAAAACAAATACAGGTCCAGTATTGCCGAGACTTATATTGATACCGATAATTTTTAATAATTACGGTAAATTTTGATGATGTTTAAGTGTTTTGTGATTTTTTTTCTTTGGATAATTCATCAGGCAAATAAAAAATACTTTATTATAATAAAAAAAAATTTTTTGAATAGAACAGTAACAAATCAATTTTCCCGATACCTTGTGATGGCTGGATTTTTTTCCTTAAACAAAGTGCACACAATGATCACTCAAGAATAAATTAAAGCATTGTGTTCAGAAACTATGATAATTAAATAAAAATTATCCCTTCATTGCACGCCTTTTCTGGATTTTTTTTTCTTCTAAAATAAACAAAGCGGCTGAGTCACGTGATGTATGACATTAAAACACTTTGGGTAGGGGAGGAGCAAAGTCGCCTGCTCTGTGCTGTGAGAGGAGCGGCACTTAGTCGACTCACCTCTTTGATGAAACCGCAGCAGTGCAGAAAGGAGAGAAACTGAAGCTAAAGTATCGATCTCATTACACTGGTATTGAAAAACATCAATACCAGTGTTGGTATCAATATTAATTGATATTTGGATAGATCCTCCCACCACTAGAAGATGTATCTTCTCTGAAATTTGAACTCCTTTGGAACCCACAGAAGGAGTTTAGGTGCGTTGCTGGGGATGGGAATGTGTGGGTTTTCCTCATAAAGCTGTTGCCTCCGCAACCTGGCCAAAGATAAGCAGCTGGATGGATGGATGGATGGATGGATTGAAGGATGGATGGATGGATGGATGGATGGATGGATGGATGGATGGATGGATGGATGGATGGATGGATGGATGGATGGATGGATGGATGGAAGGATGGAAAAATGTTCATGTACTAAACTTTTCTTAACTTAGTTGAATCTGAACATTTATTTTTATAAAATGTTGCAGTGCCCAAAAGGGACTTGTTGTCTTTTTTTCAGCAAATTGAATTTTGCATATTTCTAAATCCAAACATTTGAAAAGGGTCTGCATTTTAAAACCATGTTTATTTCACGTGACAAGTCTTTGTTTAGAACTTAAAAAATTAAAATCTTCAGATATATCCAAACGTTTTTAGGACAGAAACAACACATTTAATTACTTCTTCTTCTTTGTTGTTGTTGTTGTTGTTGTTGTTGTTGTTGTTGTTGTTGTTAAAACAAGATTTACTTTAACGCCACTTGTTGGTGAATAAAACAGTTTTCACTTGAGTAATCCTCATCTAAATTTCCAAACGATATAAACAGAGCAAGACCGTCTGATTGGTTTATTAAAAAGCTTACACATACAGTTTTGGGAAAAGTAATTTAGATTAGTTTTTTTTATTTTATTTCACCCATAACACCTCAGTTTGTTTTAGATGAACGAATAAATCAAATGTGTAGATAAAACTCATTGTACCTTGTATTCGTTGGGAACTCGGCTATTAGACCCTCATGCAGCATCATCTCCGTCTTTGGGTGATGCAATAGGCCTCAGTGGAACCATTTTTAACACAGAGGGACTTAATACTGCCTCCAGCACCGTGTGTTGCAACAGCTTCATTAGCCTGCCTCATCATTCTGCAAGTTTACATATTTGTACACTGTGGAAAATGCACATGAGAGCATGTAATTATATGCTAATGTAAATGTATGTAGAGAGCTTGTTTGTTGTGTGTGTTTGTGCTGTTTATATGTATGAGGTGTGGGTTCGACTTACTGGGGATAGTGTGGGTGTTGATAGTGCATTCATATTGGCAGTGGGCTCTGGCAGGTCTCCCTCTTAAGGCTAAAATGTTTGCACTTGACTAAAAGCAGAACACCCACATGCACATTGGCTTTTCATAACTCACTTGCTGTTACACAATTTGAATGCTGATGCTAGCAGCTCGGCGGGATCTCTCTTTCACTTTCCGTTTCTGTCTTTTCCATCAGCAGTAACAACGCCGCGGATCGTTTCAGAAGCAAAGTTCCACACGTGATGCTACGAGGGTGCAAATTATTGTCGGATCCATTGGCTTTCCGTTCATCACCGTTGCATTGTGTTTTGTTTAATTGACTGTGAACCTGCTGGTGTGCATCCAGCTTGTGTTCAGTAGACGCCAGGCCTCACAAATGAGTCTGGTGGGAAATAAGAAGCGGTAGTGAATTAGCTAATTCA
This sequence comes from Garcialebias charrua, assembly GCA_038048925.1. NCBI lineage: Eukaryota > Metazoa > Chordata > Actinopteri > Cyprinodontiformes > Rivulidae > Garcialebias > Garcialebias charrua. The sequence continues at coordinate 27,061 of JBBPBX010011352.1, read as the reverse complement.
CATGCGCGTTGAGTGCCACGTTTAGAGTGATGGTGCAATGATGGACATGAAAGACGGCAGGAAAAGAACAATACAAAACATTCACAACCATGAGACGGTCTAATAGCCGCGTTAGTTTTCCTTCACTGTTTCCCAGCAGCACCGAAGGGAGGTTTCTGCACCTCCTATGCTGAGATTATTAATTAGTGTTGTATATGCATATGAACAGAAACACAATTTCAATCCTGTGTATGTCCTGTACATATTGCAGTTCTGACAATAAAGTTGACTTTGACTTGACTTTGAAAACAAACAAACAAACAAAGCTCAATCATCCAAGTAGATAACAACAAAAAAGGTTAAATCACGTCTTCCGGACCGGTTTCTTTAAGTGAGAAACGTTTTGTCCCCCATCCAGAGGACTTTGTCAGTCTACGGCCTGCCAACCAGATCTGTCCCAGAGTAGCCTTCATACTGTGTTTCAAGACAACTTCCTGTTGGAATCTCAGAAATAGACTTTTAACATACACGCACACAGAGCACACCCGTCCAAAAGCCACTTTCTGAACCACTTTGGTCTTTTTTGTCCTCAGGCTGTTTCTGTGAGTAGCAAGTTGGCTATCTGGCCTAAAACATTTGATTGTACATTATGATTGATTGATTGATGTGAATGGCTCTGTTTGCACATGTTAAAAGCCTTTTTCTGAGATTCCAACAGGAATTTGACTTAAAGGCGCATTCACACCAGCCCTGTTTAGTCCACTTTAATCAAACTCTAGTCCATTTGCTTAGAAATTCCTGTTCATTTGGGGAGGTGTGAATTCTTTCATTCATTCATTCAACCTTTATTTATACAGGCTAGCCTCGTTGAGCCACGGGGACTCATTTACAAGAGGGACCTGTCTCACTCACACCTAGGGACAATTTTAGAGTTACCAATCAGCCTAACATGCATGTTTTTGGACTGTGGGAGGAAACCGGAGCACCTGGAGAAAACCCACGCATGCACGGAGAGAACATGCAAACTCCACCCAGAAAGGCCCCCGGACAGGGATTTGAACCGGGGACCTGCTCACTGAGAGACAGCAGCTCTACCAGTTGTGCCACCATGTTGCCATGAATGAACTGAACTCTGATATGGACCAAAAAAACGAACTCTGGTCCACCTAAAAACCAAGGTCGCGGTTTGGTTGAAGTGAACTCTGGAGTGGTTCGAATGTATTGTGAATGCAAGCGGACCGGAGATCGCTCCAAAAGCAACGCTGCTTGTATTATCTTATTGTAGGATTGCTCAGCTTTTATTATGTGACTTTTAATCATTTTTATTACATGACTGTATGATTGTTTTGTTGTGTGTACAGCACTTTGGTCCTGTGGGTGTTTGAAGTGCTCTATAAATAAAGTTGGTATGGTATATGGTATGGTAAGGTATGGAAGTGGACTACAGCGCAGGGCAAACAAACACGCTCTTCTCTTACCTCATGTGGAGCCGTCTCAGCCACCTTGTGTGACAAACAACATTCTCCATGGTCTTCTGCCTCATCTTCCCCTTATGCTGACTGAGTCCATTGTTGAAAAATGACAAATCAGAAATCCTAAAAACACTCAAATTTGACACCACTCCGTTCTAGTTTTTATTTCCAGAAGAAGAAGGAGTGTCTTCTTCAGAGGTTTTTGCGTCGTTTCCTTCAGTAGTTCTTGGTGCAGCGCCACCACAGGTTGGTGGGGTTGCTCGACTGGCTCAGTACAGTGTGAATGCAAACAGCACCAGCTGAAAATGCAAACAAATGTTCTGAATATTGGTCCCCAATAAAACCGAGTCTACCGGACCATCATGTGTGAAAGCAACCTAAAACACAGCAAAGAAGTCTACCTGGGGACCGATCTGGTTGGCAGGCTGCAGACTGACGAAATCCTCCTGATGTGGGACAAAATGTTTCTCTCTTAAAGAACTGGTTCAGATGACGTGATCTAACTTTTTTTGTTCATATGAAAACGCATTTTTATTATTGCAATTATTTTGTTGTATATAAAAATCATACCCTCTCACTTAAAAGAACAAATACATTCAGAACAGAAAATAATTGGTTGAGAAAACAGACTAAAGAAGGCACAGCATATGAGTTATTTAAATCATTTAGATTTTTTTTTTTGTCTGTAGCCCCTAGAAAATTAAATCTTTGCAAATGTGTGAAAAGACAAGCTGTGACATGAAATGGTAAATAGGAGGTCAAAGATCACTGGGTGTAATGGTCCCCTAGAGGGAGGGCACCAAGGGCAGTGTTAAAGTCTGCTTTAGTTGGTCAATATGAGCAGAGAGTTGTGTGTACCGGTGTGTTTGTGTGTGTTAGAGAAATACAAAATGAAAGGGTGTGACAGAGGCATGAAGCGAATGGCAGTTTTCTCCTTCTCCTTTCATTTTAAATAACTCAACTCATCAAACGTCTGATCACTTCAGCATCACTTTGTTGCTTCCTCCACAAACACAGCTGCAGGGCACGTTTCATTAGCTGTTATTTTTAGCCGCAGCCTTTGTCATCGTTTTGAAATTATACTTACGAGTTATGAGCCTGACTTGGAAGAATTCTGTCAGGGTCTCAGTCTCTTTTGACCCCGTGCCCAGAAGGTGGTTTATGGCGTTCAATCATGTGTTGGCTCGAGCTTCCCGGCTGTCGCTCATATTGACAAAGTTTATTTTTGCCACGTCCTCTCAGTGAGTGGTGTGCCACCATGCATTTTTATGCTGCCATAAAATGAAAAGAACACTTGATACTCTCCTCTGGATGACATCAAAACCTCACAACTGGGACTTGACGTGGCACGGTGGATGTGCTAAAAACCAGATCAAGACCTTTTCGTGACAGCATCGCCCTTCGGTACAGATGTTTTCTATAAGTTGGCTGGATTGTTCACATAATTAACAAATTAAGTGGTTTCTCTGTATAAGTCAGTAAGCCCATCATATTTGCCTCCGAGCCGGCTGATACTGATAGACATGCATTTAATAACTATAATTAGCAATATCCCTTTTTCTTATAGTTCTGACAAGAATTTGTCTGCATACAAAAAGACTGTTGTGTCAATATTCATACCCAACTAATCTATTTACTTCTTGTATAGGAAATCCCCATAGTGACCCCCATGTACATTTAATCTATCAACTTTCCCACAAATTGGTTAATATATATGCAGAAGTTGTAATAGTCTACTGTAATTGTTACCAGATGGCTGTATTAATAATTTTGACGTGATGGGTAACTTTATAAAACACATTTATTTTCAATACCACTCTGCAAATATATGTTGTTGAAAAGTTTGGATTCTCGAAAGATCATCTGCTATTGTTTTGTGCTCTCATAAGACATGCTATGAAAGTAAATAGTTTTGATTTTTCTGCATACCATCGATATATTTTTTTGCATCCATCAATAGGTATTATTTTAGGGTCTATCAACCACGATATCCTGGAGATACTTGTCAATAAAAACAGAATTATTAACAAACCTAAAAACCTAAAGTGACTCTTTGGTGTTCAGGGTGGACGTACAGTACATGAAAAACAATATTTTTTTTCCAGAAGGTCACGTCACTAACTGAGTTGTGGATGTTTTTATCATCATTCATCCAAGCTGAAAATGCATTTCGATTTGGTCTCTGTAGAACTATCATTCTTGGATTTGGCCTGCCAAGAGAGTAATCTTCAGTCATGTTTGTTGCACAGGGACACTGACATTTTAAGGGGCTGGAAATGCAGTTGTTCGTTGCTCAACTAAGTCAATATAAACTTTAAAAAAATGTAAAAGAGCTACAGTTACTGACAACTCAGTGTATTTAAAATCACGCTTAAAATCGAGCATTCAAAATATCCTATAAAAGAAAACCATTAAAGCGTAATGGGAACTGCTTATTGCTCCAACAAATGTCTGTTTACTGGAATACACTTGGAGTTAAAGTTAAAAAAAACTGTCTAGGGTAGGCGATGACTTAAAGAAACATGTTTTTGTTTTTGTTGAGGGGTAGCTGGCATGTTTTAAGCTGCTTGGTATAATTTCTTAATGAGTTGCCTTTTTTTTGTTGTTGTTGTTCAAATGTCTTTTAAATGCCTTTAAAATATTACGTGTTACTCATACAACTCTTCTTTAACTTGTGCTTAAATTAAACCGTGTTCATGTATTTGCTGCCTATCAGCACACAGTGCAAAGATCTGCCACCCCCACCCCAAGATGCTCTTTATTATTTGGTCTTTCTCTGCCCACATCATACCTCAACTTGTGTTTTACACACCTTGGAGAACCCCCCCCCCCACACACACACACACACACACACACATTTATCTGATTCAGAACATGCATGTTAGGCTGATTAGTAACTAAATTGTCTTTAGGTGTGAGTGAGAGAGTGAATGGTTGTTTGTCTCGTTTGTCTCTATGTGTCCCTGTGATGGACGGAGACCTGTCCAGGGTGTCCCCCACCTCTTGCACAGTGATAGCTGGATATGGGCACCAGTGACCCGGGTGACCCAAAAAGGAAGAACAAGGATGGATGGATGGATGGATGGATGGATGGATGGATGGATGGATGGATGGATGGATGGATGGATGGATGGATGGATGGATGGATGGATGGAAGGAATAATAAATTTTATTGCCATCTACATTTGTATATGCAAGGAATTTGATTTAACGTCTCGGTGCAACATAAATAGGGGTTTTGCAAACTTTTACATATGACATCATCTGCTGGAGCACACTTTTGAAATGGAGGCAAATTTAAGCCATTAATTTTTTTTTTAGGTTTTATATTCATGGTTCTGAGATATTGACATTTATCATAGACATTCGCAGTCAGGAAAGAAATATGTGTCAAAACACAAGTGTGTGGGCCCTGAATCAACTCTGTGTCTACTATAAGGGGAAATAATTGCTACACAAAATGTTTTAACATGTTCATAACTCAAATGAACCTCGGCAACTCATGCAGGGGAAAAGAAAACCACAACAAACATCATGAGACATGCTGGAGATTGCCTCATGAATTTGTGTCAACTAGTCGCATCCCTGTAAGATTCCACCTTTTACAGAGAAAGGGGCACTGAGAAATAGTTAATATATAGTTTAAAAAAATGTATTTCTTCAATTAAACTTTATTTGAAATGGCCAGTGTAAAACTGTGTGTTTGTGGTTTGTGGAAAAGTAAAATAAAACTTTTTGTGGGGGATTTTCACATCATGACAAAATAGTTCAACACCCAGGAGGAAGAAAAAATTATCTACCAGGAGTACAATACTTTTTATTATTAACTTAGCATCCCACTTCAGTGTCTATTTCATTTGAGATGCTAAACTAGACGGTAAGTCGTTAAGTTTGATTTGTTTATACAGCTGGATGGTTTTCTACTGAGGACAATCCCAGTACTTTTTCCACAGAGCTATTCACCACCTGGCGTCAAAGTCTTCTTTAACATCTACGCCTCCTGCATCAGCCGAAGCCGTGCCAAAAACTCATTAGAACTTCCTCCGAGCAGAAATGAGCGTCTTGGGGTGGAAAGAATGGGTAGTAAACGATACGACAGACTTTAAAGTATTTCAGTGAGCAGAAAGCACACAGGTGAATTTTTGAGCACATGTGAAATTGCACCAATTTCTCTGGATTGAGGAAGCAATTCACAGGGGAGCCTGTTAGCATGCTGAGAAAAGATTAGTGGGCTGATCATCCAGGAAACAAGCAGTATCAGAAGCAAGTAGCAGGCATCATGAAACATCAATCTTTTTGGGACAAAAATAACAAAACTTCCTTGCGCGTCATGTAAATCAAGAGTGCAGTTCATCATATCGCCTGTCTGGTGGTGCGTGTGTAATAAGTTAGCTCTGTTCTGCACAGCAAGAGTATTAACACGCTTGAACGCACTAATTAAAGGATCACTGTAAATCATCTCTGCGGCTGCTTAGCGGTCAAACCCTGTCTTAAGTTTTGACCTTTGCCTTTGCCAGTCAACTCTACCCGCTATTTTTTTATTTTTTTTTATTTATTTATTTATTCATTTTACATTTGTTAAAAGGAAAAATCTTCTTTCATGAAATATTTAAAACAAGAGAAAAAAAAAACATAAAATGAAAGGAGGCAGGAAGAAGAAAAAATCTTATTATACCTGCCCCTTTTTTTCAAAAAACAAAACAAAATCAAATACAAACAATTCACTCCAACAATAGTATCACTAAGCAATTGATCCAAAAGAAAAACTCATTTCAATTTTAACATTTTCATGTACAAAAAACTCGAGTAATACTTAAAAAAAGAAATTTTTAGTATTTTGTTAACAATTTAGTTTTGATCATTTTTTTAAACACAAGCACTGACTTAGCAGATTTAACTTCATTTCCTAAACCATTCCACAAATCAACTCCCTGTATTGAAACAGACCGTCCCTTTAAGCTTGTTCTATACTGAGGTTTAGCAAAAATCTCAGTTCCCTTAAGATTGTAGCTGCTCGTCCTTTTTACAAAATTAATTTGAACATTTGAAGGCAGTACATAATTATGCGCTCTATACATCACCAACAAAATGTTGTAATCAACTAAATCATAAAACTTTAGTAACTTGAGTTGTTGAAACAATACATTTGTATGCTATACTCCCGTCTGCAGGACCAGTCCACTGGAATCAGGCTAACAAGCTATTAGACCATCCAGATGGTTATGGTGGCTCGGGGAACAGGCTTAAACAAGGCTGGCTCAGTGTTGGCTTTAATTCTGTGTGTGGCAAGATGTCTGAAGCCATTTTGTGTCCCTGGGAGCGGTCTCAAGCTCATGGTTGCAAGCTGATATGAAGTGGGGAAAAAAGAGAATTCCATGCGCTTTCCTTGAAGTTATTTCACAGGCACTTATAATCTCTTTAGAGGAAAGAAGAAGAAAGCTGCTTCTGCTTCTCTTGTTTCCCCCTCTTCCTCATCAGAGGCACTCTAGAATGGAAGCAAACCGGAACAAAGAGACGATTGGGACTAGCACAAAATTATTCTGATTTAATCAGCCTAGTTTGCCCGTCTTTCACCAAGTGTGTTTACTCCGTGCGTCTGAAACGGGCGATAGCTCCGGCAGTGACAACAGCATCTCGTTCATCTACTCTAAGAAATGAGATAACGTCTCTCTTCTTGAGGCTTAGCAACTTCAGGTACTGTTTCATTATCATCTCATTAGAAAATGTCTTCAAGACTTAAGAACTAAATTGAAACAGGCAGTGTGGGTTATTATTCAAATTTCTAGTTGAATTAGATCATTAAAGCCATGAGTGGAGAGGAAATGAGTAAGCCATTTGGATCCTCGGGAGAAAGCTGGACCACACCTGGTTCTGGCTAACCTTCTTTGCTGAGATGCTCTGTCCCACAGATCCTCAATATGCTCCCACAGCTGCAGGCCCAGGAAGAGTCCCCAACACAATAAAACCAATTTAGAGCCAAGCTGGATGATTGAGTCACGGAAATAAGACTGGCTAAACATATTACTGTAAACAAATAGTTTCTTTTAATTTTGCATGCCTGTTTTACTGACTAGTCTTGTAAATAAGGTTCAAGCTTCAATGTCCTTTATTGTCATTTGCATCACATGTATGGCACATGAGGTGGTAAAAAAAGCTGTGTACTCAAGGTCCCAGTTACACCTAAAAAAATTAAAAATATAAAGTATAAAAAAGAAACAATATACAAGGATCTAAGCTTTTCTTTCTGCAGCTGTGCAGCCTCAATGCCACATGTTGATGCTGGAGCACAGGATGCTCTCCACTGCACACCTGTAGAAGAAGGGGAGGACTGAGCTTCCTAGTCCAGCTCACCTCAGCCATCTGAGGAAGTAGATGTATCCTAAAAAAATTATTATTAAATAATTCCTGCAAGAGAGAAACTAGATTTTAGTGGGCTGATCTGTCATTCCAACAGTAGCTTGATGTAGATATTCATTGGGAAACAACAAGGCAGATAATGATGCATGCTCAAGAATCCAGGTAGACCAGGGGTGTCAAAGTCAAATCCACCGAGGGCCTAAAAAACAAATTTGCTACAAGCCAAGGGCCGGACTGGTTCAATGTTTATTATAAGGGGGTGATATAAGAAAAAAATGTATGCACTCTTTTCATTCAATGTTTTCCTTTTTGACGAATTTGTTTTATTTTGTCTCTTTTAAATGAATGAATAAATTAATTAAAAAAAATTAATAGCTTTACATCTGCTAAGTTCTTCGCATAAACCAACACAGACATGTTCGTGTTTTTAGTATTTTACATTGTTTTATAATGTTTATGTAATGATTATGTTTCGCTTTGTTTTTTTAGTACAGTTTTCTTAGGATTTTTAATTAATATGCTTTTTTATTCTTTCAACCTTTATTTGAACAGATAAGTCACATTGAGCCTCGAAGACTCATTTACACGCGAGATCTGTTGGACAGACAATAAAAGTGGTGAAAAATGACACAGGGTCTGGAGACAACAAAAAAATACTAACATATTTTTGACCTCAGTTTGAAGGTCAAAAATGTGGTAATGAAAAAAAGTCTCGCACACAAGCACATAATGACGCCGACATTACGCAGAGGGCAGGGGGGACTCAAAGGCGGTTGAGCAGCCAGCTCATAGATCTGTGCACACTCATGGGGGGGGGGGGCTGCCAAGGACGGCCAGAGGCGAGAGTCCTGAAATGATGACAGTATGTTTATTCAGCTGTGCTCCTCTGAAAAAGTCCATGGAATTCCTCAGTAGCAGGTTTGGGAAGGGGGCGTGGGAGCATCAAGTTTACAAAACTTCTCAGGCGTGTTGAGACAAGACAGCCTATCAAGGCCAGTCGGGGAGCTGAATGTCAGATAAACAAGATTGTTTTGAGGACAAAAACAATTGTTTTCATGATTGTTTACTGTTGGCGGCAAGTATCAAGCTGTGAAATCCTTCATTTTCTACAGCTGATAGCTGTTGGTCATTAATTATCATAAAGTTTAGCACCTTCACAGTAAACATTTGAGCTCCGTGGCTTCAGCTGTGTGTTTTTCTTGTTCAATCCGGGGTGGGCGCTCTGGTTTCGGTCAGCCGCTCTCAGCCTGTCCCTCCTACGAGATGGTCAGACAGCGGGTTGGACTGGACGCAGCTGTCCGCTGTCGGTCTCCCTGTTTCGGTTCAGCGAGACTGACGTTCCGCTGAAGCCCCAGAGCTCGAATGTCCAACGTAAAACTAACTTGACCGCAGTTTAATGTGGCGCTATGGCTCTGCAGACATTGCACGTTGCTGTCTTGTGGTGTTTAGTGTAAAATACTTCCACACAGCGGACATGTTACGATGAAAAGTTGGCTAGCTGTTAGCTAAAGTGCTACTCACAGTCTGCACGCTGTAGCTGGCTGCAAACTATGAAATGGATTTCCTGAATGTGACGTGATGCGGGTCTTATTACTCTGGGTTCATGAGACACGACTCCGGATCAGATCGGCCCCACCCCTACCGTTGCATTGTGGGGAATGTAGTGTTGGTGCGTGCAAAACACCAGCGGGCGGCTGTGGCCTGCGGGCCGTTTCTAAAAGTAATTAAATATCATCCAGGGGGCCATAAATGATTAATTTGCGGGCCGGGACTTTGATATATGTGAGGTAGACAATCTTAAAAAGTCAGATCCTCTGGACAGATTCAGGAAATAAATAAATAAAAACTTGTTGAAATGTTTCATCTTTAATCCAAAAGACTAAGTCAATCTGAGGAGCTGCAACAAGCTCAGTCTTATAAATAGCCCCTTATCATAGTCCCTTTTAAGCAAGAATACAATAATGTTCAAGTACAGGATGGTTTTTCTAGCTTTCATTAAAATCTGAGTTCTGCCAGTGCTTTCCACTTAACAAAATCCCTCAGATTCATAAATAAAATGGTATAACCGTGGCAGATGTAAACATATCTATTTTTTATTGAAAGTGTGTCAGTGTAAAACACTTTGCACAGCGGTGTGTAGATAAACAGTGGGCTGTGTACCATTTAACCCAAATGACCCATTCTCCAGTTCACCCAGGCTGCCTGACAGACACACTACATAACTGAGCAAGCTGACTGACATAGTGACTCAATAACATGAAGTCTCATTACAGGAGGGAAGGTGAGAAGACCTAAAGGGCTATCCCTTGAGCTTCCTACCTTCCCCTAATGTTAACTGGTGTAGCTGGGANATGCCTTCTGAAAAGGAAAGACTTCAGTTTCCAGTTGGAGACACTATTTTTGCTTTGTTTAAGCAAATGCACACATTTTTACATTGTGTTCTGGGGCCTCATGTATCAAAAACCTGCGTGGATTTCCTACTGAAAAGTGACGTACGGTGAAATCCAGAAAAGTGTCTACGCACAAAAAGATCCAGATTTATCAAACTGTGCGTACACCTGAATCCACGCACATTCCTTTTGTACATCACAATTGACGTGGAACTGAGCGCACGTGAGACACCTCCCCTGACACGCCTACATTTACATATGTTAAACAGATGCAAATTACTTCCTGCATGTGTGAAGGACATGTTTGTTTGATCCCTGCGCGATCAGAAATGATTTCTAGATTCGGGAAAATAATGAATTCAATATAATATGAGTGAGGACAAACATCCTAAGTAAGAATAGTAATAAAATGTGTTCATCATGCAAAGAACGAGTGATTGTCGGTATTTGTGTGCGCGCGCACCCTGCTGTGGTGCGCGAACCGGCTCATTCATTCATTCTGTGTGGAAATATTAACTTTGCGCACGAGTTTATTACCATTATTACTGTAAACACAGAGGAACTTACTTGGATGTTTGCTAGAACATAGATCTTTGTTTATGTAGATGATGTGAAGAAACGTGTCTGTGCGTCTTGGTGGAGACTTTTCATGACATGATGTTGGAGTCTCCAGACGCAGCGCGCGCCCCGCAGCCCTGTGCGCAGTCTGTCTGTGAAGCTTTTGCTCTCCTACAAGTTATATAAGGTGTACTTTCACGTGTCATTTTGGAGAAATCTACAATAAACGCAGATAATGAAACACCTCCAGCTGCCGTGTCGACACCGGTGAGGGTGCGCGCGCGCTCCAAGCGCGACCACTCAGCCTTTGGAATCGATGAGACCATTGGACATGATCCGGCTTTGTGTGGACTGGACTGCACAGTCCCGATCGACCTGCAGCTCCCTCTGTGGAACAGTTTGACCGCTGCTTCTGTATGCACGCGTGATGCACGGCTCCCCAGAGCGCAGCAGTAGTGCCAAACTGGAAAATTATTATTTCTGAAAACGGCTGATAAGCCATATCCTAGATCGGAAAACTATATCTGTTTCTAAATAAATGCTCTGCGTGTTACACTATTTATTATAACCTCCAGTAAGGCTGAATGAATCCGTTCCTGTTAAATTTATTTTTGGCACAACGTTGCGCGTCCTTTATTTCACTGCGTCATGTGGATGTAATACTTGTTAATCGTGTGTTTGGAGGGAATATTAATCATTTTCACATCTTGAACTGTTAATAATAATAATAATAATAATAATAATAATAATAATAATGAATTCAATTTATAACGCACTTTTCATTAATGGAAATCTCAAAGTGCTACAAGGTGCAACATATTTGAATGTCAATAAGACAAATAATAAAACAATTAAAATCAACAACAGTATCAACTCAGATCAAAAGTAGAATCATGAGGAGTAAAGTATGCTCGGTTGAAAAGAAAGGTCTTCAAGCCGCTCTTAAAGTCAACCACAGACTGTGGGGCTTCAGTTTCTCTGAAACACCTGTAAGTGTCGCCAAAGGAACAAGAACCACAGAAACGTGCGTACGCCTGCTCGGGAGCTTGCGTGGATATGTACCTGGATGCGCATATATTCACGTTCAGTTCAGTTTTGATACATACGGGCTTTTGCGTGGAAAGTGACGTGCGCAATGTTTTTGTGCGCACGCATGGTTGATACATGAGGCCCCTGGACTTTATGTTTACACCTTGAAATGCAAATGTGCACCTTTTCCTTTTCAATTTTTAAAACTTGGAAGGGATTCATTTTAAATGCTGCTGTTTTGTAAACTGTTTTTGAGCTGCACCTTAATTTTATATAAAAATATTGAAGTTCTCAAGACCTTGTTTTATGACTTTGTAAACACATCTTTCAGAATACTTTAAAAAATAATTTTTAGCATATAAATAGTATTGTGCAAGTATTGTTAAGCAAACTTACAAGTGTAACATAACAATTACAATGACAACATGGTATTAGTTTTAGAAATTCAAAAATTTAACTTAAATGATAAAATAAACTGTAAACTAGAAGTAAATAACAAGTGCATTGGAAGTATATGAAAAAGTGTACTAGTGGTATACTTTAAGTATACTGTAATAAACTAAAGTATGAACTAGAAGTATATAACAAGTGCATTTGGAGTATAAAGAAAAGTATACTAGTGTTATACTTTAAGTATACTTCAATAAACTAAAATATGAACTTGAAGTACACTATAAGTACACTGGAAGTCTAATTAAAAGTGTACTACTAGTATACTTTAAGTATACTTCAATAAACTAAAATATGAACTTGAAGTACACTATAAGTACATTGGAAGTCTAATAAAACTGTACTACTAGTATACTTTAAGTATACTACAATAAACTTAAAATGGGCCAATTTAGTCCCAAAAAAGTATATTGTAAGTAAACTGCGAGTATACTTAAAAGTACACTTAGAGACATATACATAATATACAAGTATACTTAACAACATATACTTAAAGTATACTTCTTTTTGGTAAGGGTAGGCAGAGCTGTTGCCAAACTGCAGATCCTACCTATAAAACTTTAGGCTGTGGTTTAAACATAGTGGAGCCTTGCTGAGAGCAAGTGTGAGGTTGAGATTGCCAACTGAGTTTGGTGGACGCGAGCAAGAGGCTTGTTGGAGCAACTTGTGATCCTTTTGAAAGGTAAACCAAGTTTTGATTAAGGTAGCTGTATTGCTACCTGTGTATGTTCAGGAATGTTCTCCACCCACTTTTGATCACTGTGAGTTGAGCTCTCATGTAGAGTTTGCATTGAGCTTAGGCTCTTAAATGACTGGTGCTGCCTAAACAGCACATGTAGAAAAAAGGGTGCTCTTGTGACAGCTTTAGTGTTTACTAGGGTTGTGTGAATCAAGTTTAAGCTTGTTTGAGGCTGGTGTAGGAAACACTAGATGTTTGACAGCTGTAAAGCTGTATGATGTACAAACATTGAGGAGAGCTCCACCCTCTCATTTTGTTTGTGAGTTTGCTTCTAGGGGGAGAAGCAGTTGAGCTGGTTAAGCTCTTAAAGTGACTCTGACTGATTGTTTTAGAGTTCTACGTGGACTGAGGCACCTTAAGTTCTAGTTAAACCTTTGGCTTGTGCCTATGAGGCTTGTTTAAGTTTAAGTTTGGAGATACTGAGGGCAATGTCTGTACAGTTGTCCAAGAGGAGGACAGCTAGGGTTAACAGTGAGAGACTGCTACCTTTTTCTCATTTTCATTTTTGTTGTACTTTTGACTGCGTGAGTGCTGGTAGTCCAGTTTTCATGTTTTGTTTGTGTAGAGGGACTTTTGTAAGGTAGATTGTCACCTGGGGAGACACGACGGCCCTGTACAGGGTTGGGTTTGCCTGGATGGCGTTTTATTATTTTTGGCCAGACTCACCGGTCCACAATTTCTTTGAACTTTTTATTATTTCATTTTTCCTTTGGATGCTGATCCAGGAGAGGATGCTCCAGTCCTGGTGAGAGAAGCCTGGGAGGACCTTGCCAGCTTGGAGTGGCTTTATTTTAGGTTCAATAAAATTTGTTTTAATTCTTTTTCTGTGTCAGTGTCCACTTTGTATGTTGTGGCTGTTTACGGTCCTAACAGGCGGCACTTGAATGGGGCTTCCGCAGGGGTCCATCCTGGGTCCTCTCCTATTCTCCTTAAACCTACTGCCACTCTGTGCTATTTTCCGGAAACACAACATACCTTTCCACTTCTACGCCGATGATTGTCAAATTTACTTCCCCCAAGACACAATGGTGCATGCTTTTGGTTTTCAGAATCTGTTGGAATCCTGGCAAAAACCAATGCAGATCTGTTCCTGTCTTTGATTTTATACGTCTACCTTATAATGTTTTGCTAGTTTTTTGATACTTTGTAAAAAAAAAAAAAAAAAAAACTTTCTTTTTTTTTTTTTTTTCTCTCTTTTGTTTTCTATTGTTTATTGTTTGTTTGTTTATTGTTTATTGTTTAAGGAAATTATACCACTGCTGTTCATTGTTCTTTAGTTTTAGCAGGTCGCTTTCGTAAATGAGCCCTTGAGGTTCAAAAGATTTACCTGACTAAATAAAGGTTGAATGAAATGAATGAATGCTCTATTCAATCTCTGCTCGACTGCCTGGGTGACATTAGGGACTGGATTCTTTAAATTTCTTAAGTTTCAATGAAAAGAAGTCTGAAACCATGTTGTTCCCTCCCAACGACACTATCACGAACCACTGCATCGACCTTTCTGCTCTAGCCTTGTCTGAAAAACAAAAAATCACAAATCTGGGAGTGATAATGGATCCTGCCATGAAACTCAACAGTCATGTAAATATGATCGTTAAATCCTGTTTTTTCCAGCTGAGGCGACTGTCTAAGCTGAAGCCGATATTATCCAAAAATAACTTGGAGACAGTAATTCACACATTTATTACATCTAGACTTGATTACTGCAATTCACTCCTGTTTGGTATCAGTCAGACCACCATTGCACGATTACAACTGGTCCAGCAGCAGCCTGATTTTTAACCAGTACAGGCAAAAGAGAGCACACTACACCAGTCTTGGCCTCCCTGCACTGGCTACTGGTTCATCTTCGAATCCAGTTCAAAATTATCTTATATGTCTACAAATCGCTGAACAGTCTTGTCCTCGCCTATCTCACTGATTTTCTACAGCAGTATGTGCCACCACGTGCTTTGAGGTCAAAGGACCAGGTACTTTTAAGAGTTCCAGGAACTCGGCTTAAGCGCAGAGGTGACAAGGCCTTCTCTGTAGCAGGCCCAAGACTTTGGAACGAGTTACCTCTGCTCGTCAGACAGGCCCCCTCCCTCTCGGTTTTCAAATCCCGTTTAAAGACCCATTACTATTCTGTTGCTTTCAACACCAGCTGATCTGTGTTTGGTCATTTTATTTATTATCTGCAATGTTTTTATGTCTATTTTTGTACTTCATTGTGTGTGTTACCTGTTGTTTGTTTGTTTGTACAACACTTTGGTTGGCCTTGTCACTGTTTTAAGTGCTCTATAAATAAAATGGTATGGTATGGTGTGGTATTTTTGGTTTATTTAATTTGGTCATGGGCAGCCTGTAACCATCTGGTTCTCCCTTTGATTGTATGAGTATATATACAGGAAACCCTCGAGGTATGACACCTGCGACCTACGGCAACTCAGACTTACGATTTTATCATATTTAATAAAAATATGATTAAAAAAAAAAATTTTTTTTTTTTTTTGTGTGTTTAAAAGTTATTAATTTCATGTGTATAGCACTTTGTTGCAGCTGTGGTTGTTTTAAATGGCTTTATAAATAAAGTATAATTATTAATTTTACGTTTTGATTAGAAATTTATCGTATTTACGCAACTTCCGGTCGTTTCCGGTCGCCACTTCCGGTCGCCATTTTACAACTGTACTGCGGTCAATGGAGCTCCAGAGGCTACTGTCAGCTGGCTCCGTGTGCCCGATCAGGGTTGCCTCATACGGATAAATTAGCTGGAAACACTCGGTCAACTCTGTGGACGTCTCAGGTCCGGAGGAGCAGCCGCGGATCGCCCCGCGATCGGCGGCCACAACGCCGCCCGACATGCTAACGACAGCAGCTAACAGAGCAGCTAACACAGGCGAAGACACCGAGCCGACATGCCGCGGAGGGGCCATCTGCGGCCGGGAGCTCGCCGCAAATGTCCGCCTGGCAGTCGGGGGACACCGGCTCAAAGTAAGACATTATATTTTTTATTTATTGTACAGTACAGTATTCATTTACTGTGCAGTTCTGTGCGTGTTTATGGCCTTAGTATGTCTGCTTGTTCAGTCTCATGCCATTAAATATGTGTGCGGCGCTCCGTTAGCGGTATAGCCGCGACCTATGTCAGAAACGCGGACCTACGACAGGCACGTGTTTTTGGTCCGCGAGGTACGACAAAATCGACCTAAGTCACACACGTAGGTCCCAATCCCTGACGTACCTCGAGGGCTACCTGTATATATATATATATATATATATATATATATATATATATATATATATATATATATATGTATATATATACATGTATATATATATATATATATATATATATATATATATATGTATATNAGTATTTATGTCATTCGAAGAACTTAAAAACAAATATGATATTCCTACAAAACATTTCTATAAATATCTTCAAATCCGGAGTTTTATTTTATCCAAGCAACAAAATAATCTTGAAATACCCTCTTTGTCCTCATTAGAGGATATTATCATAAAGTATCTAGATGAAGGAGGGCAGGTGTCTCGTCTCTATTCCCTGTTTGTTGACAAATCTAAAGAATCTTCGGTCAACATTTTAAAGGCATGGGAAACAGATTTGGGTGATAGTGTGTCGAGTGAGGAGTGGTCTGAAGCCTGTACCTCGACTCATAAACAATCCGCCAACATAAACTCCAAATTACTACAATACAAATGGCTGTCTAGACAATACATCACTCCAGTTAAATTGCATCACTTTAACCCTAATATTCCTGACACTTGCATTAAATGTAGTTTGCAAAAAGGATCTTTATTTCATTGTATGTGGGCATGTCCTCAAGTGTTAGATTTTTGGAAGGAGGTATTGTTTGTGATTAGTCAGATGATTGGTAAAAAGGTTCCTGTAAATCCTAAAATGTGCATCTTGAATATTTATCCTGATGACTTTGTTATCTCAAACAACTTGAGATCCCTACTTAATGTCTCCTTTTTGGAAGCTAAACGCTGCATTGCGTCCTCATGGAAGAAAGACTCATTATGTGGAATCTCACAATGGACTACGCAAATGACTTTTTACTTTGCACTTGAGAAAATCAGCTATTTTAATAAGAACAAGCTTGATAAATTTTGGAATATCTGGACTGTTTTTTACAACTGGCTGGGCCAAAATGATATCCAACTCGATGGCTGGAAAAAGGACTTGTTATAAGGTCATATGTTGAACTGATATATATGTTGGTTGGTCTTTTGAGGGTGTGCTGCGGGATTTTATTTTATTTTTAATTTTTCTCCCCCTGTGTGTATGTCTTGTTGATTTTTGTCTTTTATGAGTTTATATTTTAAGTATTGGTAATTGAATATTGGTATGATTCTGTTTCTCTTGTTAAAATCAATAAATATATGTTTAAAAAAAAAAAAAAAAACACTGATCTGTCTGAAGCCCATTACCAAACCAGCACTATCACTGCTCCGCTTTTTTGTCCACGGAAACCACTTTCCTCACCGACCACCACGTGCGCCTTCTGTGTTTTTCATAATTTTCTTTTATTTTATCCTGCCAATTTGTTCTCTCCTTGTCATCAACTTGTGCTCTCCTCATCTCTGAAAGCTTGTTCTTACTTAATTGATCTTATCTGCACTGATTAACGATCCAATTCCTGCGGCTTAGCTATAATCCTGAATTCCAACTCATCCGTTGTACACACCAGAGTCCCAGAAAGGCATTACATCGAGGAGAACTGCCATTATTTATCTAACCTTTAAAACCCAATATGAATAATTGTGGCGACACCAGTTTTACCTGTGAAAATATTCACAAACTCATTTTGCTGTAGGCCTCGGGATGAGAGCCTTGTTATTTTGTTTAAGAGCCCTCCGGAACCGGGAGGAGCAGGCAAACAGAGCTCACAGTTCAGTATTAATCTATTAATTATGTGACCTGCGGTGGCCTGTTCTATGTGTCATCATTAAATAATGCACTTTACGTTTGGACCCTGAGACTGAGGCCCCAGTGTGACCCACCGATTCAAATGGTAGGCCGACGCCTTCACGGGTTGCTGGAATGAGTGACTCCTGACAGCTGTTCCACATGCTCATGCTCTGGTCGTGTGAGCTTGTCCATTGTTCGGCTTAGGTCAGCTTCAGTGAACCGCCACTTCTTTCTGGTGGTTTTTTCTGCAGGGTGCCCCAAGTCCTGACTTCACTTGATTTCACGTTGTGTTTGCTGACTTTGACCTCTGTTTGTGTCCTGGACTGTTCTTTTGTTCAGGTCGTTGCCTTGAACTATGGCTGAGGAAGTTCATGGACATTCTGGTGTTTGAATGACAGTTCTTTGGTTTTTCTCCCTTTAACTGTCCTTGTCTTGTGTCCATTCATGAGTGAGAGGTCTTGCTCTCACTTACTGGCAGCTGTCGCTCTCAGAGTCAAAATGAACCATGTAGACATCAACTTTATGCATTCAAATCCAATTGAGCCACCACTGCTACCCAATCCCCTGACAAACGCAAAAGTATCATGCATTTTGGTTGAATCCTAGCTCATGGCAAATTACAATTATGTGTTCTGTAAGAAAGAGGTCTGTCTGTCTGATGCTCCCCCTCCACGCACTGTGTGCTGTCAGGCTGTAGGCTGAAAAAGAAATACGAGTAATTGTCTAATAATAACGCCAATAATATTACTAGATGAAAACTCAAAAGTGAAATCTTCTCGGCATTTGTCTCCCAGAACACATCTCGTTGGATCTGGTCGGCACAACGTTTTTTCTTTCCCTAATTTAAAGTCAAAAGCGAAAAATTTACAAAACAGTTCTTACCACAAATTGAAAATGAATTTAACCTCGACCCAAGACTGTCTAATCCAATCTGACTGTCCAATCTACATGTCATTGTTGATTTTTTAACTTTATTTACCCAACCGAGGTCTGTCTGCTTGTTTTGTATATAATGTATATAGAAATCTGTCATATCCTGTTGGTTTTGAAATGTCAACATCTGTTTACTGTGATTGTAGTTTTCTTTATTTTCCTTTGATAAGTGCAAATGCCTATTGCCAATGTGACGTGTGCTGCTGACCACTTGACCAGGTCACCCTTGTAAAAGAGATCTCGATCTCAATGGGCTCTACCTGGTTAAATAAATAAAGGTGAAAGGTGATTGAATAAAAATCTCAAAGTGCTACAAAGTGTAATAAAGCAAAGATCAAAATAAAACAAGTGATAAAATCAAATAAAATCAATAAATAATATCGACTAAGATCAAAGATAAAATCATGTGGATGCAGATTAGGCTTGCTTAAAAAATAAATAAAATAAAACAAGTGATAAAATCAAGTAAAATCAATAATGATATCAGCTAAGATCAAAGATAAAATCATGTGGAGGCAGAATAGGCTTGCTTAAAAAGAAAGGTCTTTATGCTGCTTTTAAAGTCAACCAGTGACTGTGGAGCTCTCAGGTCATCAGGGAGGGAGTTCCACAGGCGGGGGGCAGCCACACAGAATGCTCGGTCTCCCATGGTCCTCAATTTGGTCCGAGGAATATGAAGGAAATTACTGTTCTGTGATCGTAGAGACCGGGTGGATGAATATGGTGCAAGAATGTCCTTTAGATAGTCAGGTGAAGTGCCGTGCAAGCATTGATGGGTAATGAGAGCAGTTTTGTACTGAATTCTGTAGGTGACAGGAAGCCAATGGAGGTTATGGAGAATGGGTGTAATATGTTCAAATTTACGAACTCTCAACAGAATCCTTGCTGCACTGTTTTGAATGTATTGAAGTTTCTGAAGGTTTTTGCCAGGGATACCAATAAACAGGGAGTTGCAGTAGTCGAGCCTGGAGGAGACAAAGGCATGGACGAGTTTCTCAGCATCAGGAAAAGTCAGAGAAGGGCGAAGTCTGGAGATGTTTCGAAGATGGAAGAAGCAGGTTTTAAACAGATGCTTAATGTGATTTTCAAATGTAAGATGAGAGTCCATTTTTATTCCAAGATTTGTAACAGAGGTGGAGAGGGGGATGTCTTGACCAGAGAAGGAGATTGTTGTTAAAGTTGATGTTTGTATCTGGTGAGGGGTGCCAATCAATATGGCCTCAGTCTTCGAGCAGTTTAATTGAAGAAAATTCTGATTCATCCATGCCTTTATTTCCTCCAGGCAGGCAGAGAGAACAGTGAGTGAAGACGGAGATAGGGATGATGATGATGTTCCAGTCCTGATGTAAAGCTGTGTGTCGTCGGCATAGCAGTGAAAAGAAATGTTGAACTGATTAATAATTTGACCTAAAGGCAGCATGTAGAGGGAAAACAGCAGGGGCCCCAGAACTGACCCCTGAGGGACACCACAGGAGACACCGACTGTCTGGGAAGTGGCATTGCCAAGGCTAACACATTCCAGCCTATTGGAGAGGAAAGAATTGAACCAGTCCAGGACAGTGTCACAGAGACCGACCTCCACATGAAGACGGTGGTATGTATGTATATATACAGTATGTGTGTGTGTGTGTGTGTGTGTGTGTGTGTGTGTGTGTGTTCAGATGTTCAATAATCCACAATTAATGATTTTATTTGTTATTGTTCTGGTTCTGGCTGTTATTGTATTTATTAAGATTTTTATGGAGGCATAAGGGTGACTCCTAACTTGTGCTCCAGAGGGTGATGGAAGTCAAACTACCATCCATCCATCCATCCATCCATCCATCCATCCATCCATCCATCCATCCATCCATCCATCCATCCATCCATCCATCCATCCATCCAGCCAGCCAGCCAGCCAGCCAGCCAGCCAGCCAGCCAGCCAGCCAGCCAGCCACCATCCATCCAGCCAGCCAGCCATCCATCCATCCATCCATCCTTTATCTTTATCTACTCCTTCCATTTTTTGTCGCAGGGGTCAGTGTTTCCCATGTCCAACCATTTCTGTGCAAATGGTGGGACACCCTGGACAGGTCACAAGTCTATTATAGGGCCAAGAGACAAACAACCATTCACTCTAGCTTGAAATACTTTCCTCACAGAAGCACAAGGAAATGGCATCTTGTAGCTCCTTTGGTGCCAGAGGGGTTGTTCGCCCAGGGCACCAAAGAGGCTAGAACTGCCCCTAGTCCTGTTGTTTACACATTCACAATGCTACAAGAGCTTTCATTTAAACATGAAAAATAATTACAGCTAAATTAATGAAAACAAAACATATAGCAGTAAGGTAAGAACTACATGAATTAGCAACTGTCATTTCCTGAAGAAATTATCTGGGTTATATATTTTTTTTATTACGGCAATGTTCTAATCATTTGGTGGACCTAAAACTTGTTGTAACTGCCGGGAAGGTTCATGTATTTTCTTATGTTTTATATAAGATATTAAATATTTAATGTTAAAATATTTGTTCTAAAATTAAAAAATAAGCATGTCAGTTAAACATTATGCATATTTTATCACATAGTTAAACAAATCAAATTTATGCAAAACTGACCATTTTATTCTGGATACAAAGCACCCCTTACCTCTCCCTTAGGATAACGATAACGATACTTGTCCTGGTCTCTCATCGCAAACTCTTCTGGAAAATTCTCTTGAATTTCTTCATAGGTTAGTTCTTCACACACACCCTTACAAAGAAGAAACAGGATTACATCATAAAACCATTGAGTCAGACCAGAAAAAATATATACATATAAACTGAGAGTAGACTTTGCAACACAAAGCAAAGAGCATAAACTTTCTACAGAAAACAAATTGACACTAAAACTGAGGTCTTATGGTGCTGCAGTGTAACAAAAAAAATCTTGACGTTACATAAATTGTTGTAAGAAAGTTGATTTTCCTTCAAATGCTCACAAGAATACTTTACTAAGTACTGTTTTATCACAATCTTTTGTTTTCATAGAAATATTATTTATTAACCTAACAAGGTTGAATCAGGTCATCTGGATGAACCACAGGACTCAATCTTGTTAGATTCATCTATCTGGACTGTTGTGCATGCATCGGGACATTAATTTTTAACATTTATTTAAGCAGTTATTCCCACTGAGATTATATATCTTTATTTCAGGGAAGGCATGGACCTGAAGGCAGCTGAAACATGCATATTTTGGACCATGATAAGATATGCAAACATGAGTATAACATGCAAACTCCACAAAGAAAGAGCCCAGTACCAAACTGCAATTACCGGTAAACCCAGAACCTTGCCTGTGAAGCATCAGTGCTAATACAGTATATATATATATATATATATATATATATATATATATATATATATATATTAGTGCATTAACAGAATAACCGAGTTTTCGACAGGTCGAGTGCTTTGACTTCTATCGAGGCTTTTTTGTCCAACTCGGGTACCCGTAGTGACGTCATCACGTGATAAAAACAGAGCGCGCGGTAGCTTTTAGCTTTTAGTAGACGCTACAAAATGGATTCCTTTGTGCGCACGGATCTATGAAGCTGGTCCAGTCTTGTCAAAAAGGTAAAACAGTTTATAATTTTATAAATTGCGCCACTCATTGAAACATCCTGTTGACGTTCTTTGCTTCAACACCGTAGTAGATTGTTGTGACAGCAGAGGGCAGTGTTTTATTGCAGGTCCCATATATAACACGGTTGAAACGGCTTTATCTCTCTCGTTTCACAAACAAAAAAACAAATATTCATCTCTCTAGAGCTATTAAAAATCTATAAACACAATCTCTAAAAGTAAACCTAAATTGCACAGCTGCAGGCGGTGGTACGGTGTGGCTGTGGCCCAATTTGTTTTTTAAGTTTCGGTTTTCATCGCCTTATACTTTCACTTTTAATATTATTAATATAACTAATAGTTTTGTTTTTCCTGTGACTTATGTGCAGTATGATAAATGATAGGAGCATAATAAATGCTCCCAATGCTTTGTTGGTCTTTTTTTTCTTTTTGTAAAGACGTTTTTAGGCATTTATATTTATTTATTTATTTTGCATCGTAAGACACTGTGACGTCATCGGCTACTCGAGCGTCGTTCGAGTTTTTTTATGTTAATGTCGAGGTTAAAAATTATGTACTCGTTCAACCCCTAATATATATATATATATATATATATATATATATATATATATATATATATATATATATATATATATATATATATATATATATATATATTGTAGGGATATAGCACCCTCATGTCCGTATGGGATGTGGGCCTCTCCACATCTCTCTGAAACTCTCAGTGCTACACCTTCTTGAAGCCCTCAAGGAGACGAGTGGACACTTATATTTTTACAATTATTATGAATTAATGGACACTAATTAATCAGATTGAACTTTCTTTTTAATGTGTGTTAATTCAGAATTGATCTACAGTATATTTTGTCATTTTAATGATGATCTGTTACTTGCATGAGTTTGACCTTTCTGGTTTTATTTCTGCAGAGCAAGCAGGCTCTGATTCTAAGACACAGTTCAGGGTAAACGTAAAGGCTGTGCAGCTTCCTTCGCTGTTTTGTCTATGAAGTTAGCCATAATATTCTCTGTGCTCACAAGCAGGCCATCTGGCCGATTTTGTAAACAGTTTTCCTGTTGTCCATAGAGACCATTCTGCCTATGAGATGAAAACCCATCTCTTATTTTGTTAAAACCAGCCAGTAGTCATTAAGGAGGTGGGGAAGACCCCGCCTCCCATATAAAGGTCATTTCCTGCATTTTGTGCTTTAGTGCTTTTGGGGAGAACTAAGTCACAACCTGCTTCTCTCCTCTGGGAAAGCTGGAGACGCTCCGGTCAGTGTGTCAAATAGACCCACGTCTCAGCTGGAGTCACGGCAAAGCCTTGCTGTGCCTCCAAACACTCATTTCTGAAAGATTTTGTTTTCTGAAGTTTATTTTGAAAATCCGTCAGTGCGATTGGGGCCTGTTCCTGCCGGTGAAAGCGTGCTCCCGGCTCGTCTGATCCAGCTATACACGCACGAAGTCGACTGGACCTGAGCGGGACCACACAGCCCGTTAGTGTCCACAAACTTCTCAGCCCTCACCTCCTCTAGACGTATCGTCACCAGGTAAAGAGGCTTGTTTGTATGCTGCACGTGTCGGAAGTACAGCTGGACCTGTTTGGGAAGGCTGCCACCCTGGTTGGTTCAAAATAATCAACTCCAGTTAACTTAGCTTTCATCTTCTTCCTCCTATTTCTTATTTTCCATAAGCTTTTAATCTGTCAAGTAATGTGCCAACAGTTTAAGTTTCTAACTGTCTGTTTGTTTTAATTTGAATTCTTGTCAACGTAGTTATTAAATCAGAGCTAATATCGATACAAATGTTTAATGTAATTTTTGTGATAGTTTCAATAAAAGGTCTATTTTCTGGTAGACCAACATAAGTTGAAGTCTCTCGTGAAATTACATTTCTGGCTAATCACATCACAGATTTATTGATTTATTCTGAAAAAGTTGAGACCCCGTGAATTGGTGGCATGTTTGTGCAGATAAAAGTCTGCTCAGACCTGCGCATCCAAACTATAGGTAAGTCAGTAAACTGACCTCGTAAGTGTTTGATTACACAAACGGCCTATAGATTCGTTACATATTGGTGGCCCGTAAAGGTCTTCTGAAAGATTAAATTGATTAAGTTGTTTTTGTAGCTTATTGTCACGGTATTTGTTGGCATAGTTTGCATCCTGTTGTGGGCTTATAGAATAGTTTTGGCTGGTGGGTGTCAGAGATTGCTAATCGTGGCATTGTCTGGTGCGTTTCCCGTTAGAATTATTTTTTCTTTCACATTCCAACGTATGCTTGAAGCTGATGAGTGATAAATGTTGTGTCTGTGTTTGTGAGACGTTCATAACGTGTCGCGAGGCTGCATGCATTTTTCATTGTTGTGACCGCCGTGTCACCTCTGCTTCATTGTATTACATCTGCGGTTTGCTGTTGAAGGTCTGTTTCACTCATTTGCTGCTCCATTTTTACCTAATCTGTTACAACGTGTTGTTAGCCGAGGTTCGGGTGAAGCCCACTCAGCTTTTGGACCGGACGGGTTCCGGTTCCGAGTGACGTAAAGTCCGTTGTTGTACACAGTTAGCGTGCTGCCTTCTTTGGGGGGCGTGGGAGTTAGCCTGGATGTGTTTGAGCTCATTTACAGAATTTTCTGCGGTGTAAAAATACGTTTATTTTGTGATAGTGTGTCTAGAACTCTTTGGGTCGAGCTAACGTTAGCATTACCGAGGCAAGATGGCTGCTTAAAGCGCTGTGATTGGTCCATTGTGTGTTGTGTTCAAAAAAGTTGGTTCTGTAGACTGTGGTTGTCAGATTCATTTTTGCACACATTTCTGACAGTTTATCTGTGTTGTTTGAGTTCTATGCACGTGATATCGTCGAAGACTGGCTTAACCGCGGTGTTTTGCGATATTTCTGACTGTTTTAGAACGTTAAAAAGTCTGTTCCACGCTCTTGTTCGACCGACCGCAGGTCCGTGAACACAACGCTCGAACGGCACGTCACACGTGGGTGGCGTTAGGGGTAGAAGACTACATTTCCCGTGAACACTTGGGTTTTTGAACTACGGTTCTGTCTTCGCTGTGATTGGTCAATTACGCTGTATGTGTTGACGCTTGGGGGGTGAGGAGCTCGCATCCTCGTCAACTTTCACTTCGGCTGCTTGTCCCAGACAAGTTTCCATGCTAGTTTGTCCATTACTGTCATTGAAAAGACTGTTTAAACGCAGTGTTTTGGGGATTTTAATGGGTGGATTGAGTCAGTTGCTCTGAAACTGCCGATCGCCATGTGACCAGGTCACGTGACACCGGGAGCTACAGCTGCTTTATGTGGACCGACCTTATTTCTTTTAAACGTAGTTTAAAAGGTTTCACAGTTCAACCGATTTTGCTCACATGATTTCGTTTTTGTGAGCCTGGGGTTCTAAAGCTATAACACGTAACGCTTTAGGTCTGTCTGATTGATGCTTTTCATCCGTTGTTGGATGTCTGTGTGGGCTAAAAGCTGCAGCTTCGCTCACTGGTGATAACAGCGCCTCTATAGCGGTCAGATAGAGAAATTACAGTCGCTGTGATAAACTCATTTCCAGCGCTGTGCCCCCTGCTGGTTACTTTAGAGGACGCAGTCTTCCTGTAATTTGTACATGTTGAATGTTCCTGTTTTAAACGGGAAACATTTTGAAATATTG
This sequence comes from Garcialebias charrua, assembly GCA_038048925.1. Lineage (NCBI taxonomy): Eukaryota > Metazoa > Chordata > Actinopteri > Cyprinodontiformes > Rivulidae > Garcialebias > Garcialebias charrua. The sequence goes on along the minus strand of JBBPBX010011352.1, from coordinate 966 downwards.
TACTCACAGCATCCTCTCATTGATTTTCACATATAATCAAATGTTGATGGCAGAACAGTTACACAGATTTAATACAGACATGTCTGCTTTTTGATAAACTTGACACTTTTATCATGAATTCTGTGCAAAACAGGCTGTCTGTCCCTGTTTATTTTAAACTGTAAGGTTAAAATAACACACATGAGGCGTCTTTTGTTTTGATTTTCACAAAAATCTCACAACGACAGCCGTTTTTGTTTGACCTTGTCACAGGTCGACAAATTAATAGGAATCACTGATTTTTATTTAATTTCACATCTTGGACTCCATGTTGGCTGCCGCAGGCATCACATGGTGAGACTGCACACTGTGAAATAAGACCCACTTTCCTTGATTTTTCACAGAAAATCAGTACAAAGATGGACGTTCAAGCAGGTGCATCAACAAATTGTGGGCTTGATTCATCATTTGATAGGCACTTAGCTGCAAAGAACGTCCTTCAGGAACCAGGTGAACATCCCCTGGTGTTTTACGACAGGCTCCTCTCTGTTTACACAGGGGATAAAACTGTCCCTGGAATTGAGGAAGATTACCTGTTTAAAAGTCGTTTCACTTTGAATCTAATACCTTTCATAATGAAATGTGTTCGCTTCAATGTTAATTGCAAAGAGAGTACCATGGCAGAAATTAAACAATGTGCTATGGAATTTTTTGACATGCTCGAACAGCGAAAAACACCCTCAGTGGTGTGCCCAGGTCAAAAGGTCACATCCCACTCGCAGGAAGTAGAAGAGGTTCCCTCTCCTTCAGAGTGCAAATGTGAACAGGTTTTTCATAATAACAAACAACAGCATGGTGCTACGAGCTGTAAAAGTGACTCAGATCGGTTCACAGGGATTTCTGCTGCCCCTGCCCCTCAGGTTGAGAACCCTGAGTTGAGCAGAGAACCACACAAGGTAGGTGTTCGCTCTCTAGATGAACCAAGAT
>JBBPBX010011351.1:44186-56101 GCA_038048925.1 Garcialebias charrua | reverse complement strand
GTTGGAGCGCGTTCTAATGGATGTCCATTTTTCACGTTGTTTTTTTTGTTAATTTCTAATTAATTGCAATGGTTACTTCGTGTTGTGTCAGTGGGTGTTCCAGTCGGGTAGACGTTTGGGCAACGCGCAGGTTTCACTTCATCAAAAAAAAAGTAAACGTGAAGGATTTATCTCATCGGAGAAGCTGGACTGCAGCCCCTCTCTCTGAGTCTGGCTCGGATCTGCTCTGGAAGACGTCGTCCTTTTGGCCGGTAAACAAAATATTCTACATAAATCATTTTGTGAAACTATGTCAGAACAATGTTAGAGTACAACTGTCTGTGTGTTAGAGCTGTTTTTTTATTTATTTTTTATTTAGCGACAGCATGCTGTGGCTAGCTTAGCATCTCGCTAACGCGGCCTCCTCACGGTCCACCGGGACCGGCGGGGAGACCGTCCCAGTGGGAGAAGGAGGACGGGAGCCAAGTCGTGCGGGCGACGCGTCGGTCCCATGGGACGTGCCCCCGCGGCCGCGACGGATCCACGCCGTCCGACCTCTCGAGGGACCATCCGCTCCAGATGCTAACAACATGCTAACTTCCAACACGGTAACACTCAAGTGCTGGTTCTGGTCTGTGTTCAGCCTGGACTGTTTGTGCTGGCTGTGTGTTATTTTAGTTAAACCTTTTTTTAGCTGGTTAGATATGATTGAGACAGTTTACACATCTTTTTTGGATTTAAAGCTGTGAAGCCCTGTGCTGTGAAGCCGGTGTGCGCTCTTTGTAGTAATTAAATAATTAATGATATCGGAGTAACTACTTTGTGACAAGTTGTCTGATTCGTCTGCCATGATTTCTTTCTCAAACTCATTTAACTCGACCACTGCCAGTTTGCTCTTGTTCCTTGGTGAAGCTGTGGTAGCTCGTGTTTTTGTCCGTATAATTTGCTCTGGCTGTTCGCCATCTTTGCCTTCTCTGCCTTCAGATGTGGTGCGGAAACCGGTTGGGGGCGTGTCTGGGAACTATGTATATGCTAAAAATTGAAATAAAACATAAAAATAACAATTATACTTTATTTATAAAGCCATTTAAAACAACCATAGCTGCAACAAAGTGTTGTACACATGAAATTAAGAACATTTAAACACACAAAAAAAAAAAAATAATATATATATATTTTTTTCACTATTTTTATTAAATATGATAACCTCGTAAATCCGGGACCTCGTAAGTAAGAGCGCTCGTAAGTCGGGGACCACCTGTACTGCTTTTACCTGTCTGTGTAAACAGAGGTAGTCCAGTTGCCGTCTTTGATTGGGAAGGCTCCTGTTGAATGAAGACACTCACTGAGTTGCCGTCATAAAGGGACCTGATCAGTCCCAACCCTTCCTTTTTTAAACTTTTGGAGTCAACAGAACTCATGGCGGCTACAACAGGTCAACCTTAAAAATAACAAATATGGGTTTAATGCTGTAATTTCTACAAGATGGAGTGCTAAACAACAAGGTCCTGGAAAACCTGCTTGCCCAGTTGAGACGCACGCTGTGGGGTATGTCATGGATCCATGGGGAGTGTGGCAGATGATGTGCCTCTCAGTCCTGTCTCAGGAGGACTATGAAGACGTTTACATATTTGGATTTATGATAGCAGGGACTCTGCTTTTTGGCATCGGCGGGGCTCTGTTTTATCGACTATTGAAGAAGACATAGGCAGCAATTTCGGCCATGACAAAGCTTCTGAGTCAGTATGAAGGTTTGGTTCATGCTGTGAGTACTCAAAATCAACTGATTTACGAGCTAAACCATAAGGTGGAGGCGATTTATGAGAATCGCAGGCCACCTGTGGCTTCTGGGACTCATCAGCGTGGTGGACGTGACTTTGGAGACTCGTAACATGGATCAGTGGAATGTATTCCCATAATCAGGCCATTTTGGAACCAGAACGTCCAGATGGACTAAAGAAAAAAATCTGTCTGCCTGAAGAAAATCAACAATCAAAGCTTATCTGAATCTGACTCCCCGTTGGCCTTGGAGAAAGGCAGACTATGAAATTTCTCCTGGGTCATGGGTAACTAGGGACAAAAGCTTCATCTATCGAGCATCATCAGAACTGTGGCCGATCTGAAAAATGTGCATGGACAAATCTCAACACCTTGATGTCAAATGCATATGTAATCATAGTTTTAATTGTGCTTGCTGGTAGAGTTTTTTGATGTCGCAAATTGTGTCCTGATAGATAAGATGTGATAGATCTTTTTTGTAATAGCACTATCTACCCTCATGGCTCTCCCCCTTTTCCTATCTAAGAATATTATTCTGAAAAAGGATAAGAAAGGCCGTGCATATAGCAGAAGATTTGTGCACCACGTCCATCTTCCGGACGTCTGTACGAACATGTTCTCATTGTATCTCAGTGCAGTGATAATAAAGCTTTTTCTGATTCTAACAGAATACATAAGCTTTTGTTTGTATGCAATTGTATTATTTCAAAGACTTGCTCAAACAGCAGATGCTTTTTGCAAGATAAAATGGTCTCAGTTTATAAATATAGTATGCAAGATGGTGGATGATATACATCCCTGTAAGGTCTGCTGATCTCCTTAGAAATATACTTTAAACACAATCAGTCCTAATCAGACATGTTTGGACATTAGCAGTGCAGGAGAAGGTAAAACACCAGACAAATGCTGAAATGCATAACTTTTATTTTCATTTCTTAGAACTGAAACACTTGAAACAAGGTTTTACCTTGGGTAAACAAAACACCTTGACAACGTGAACAGATGCAGCAAATCGAGTAAACAGCTTTCAAAACAGATAAAAGCGGGGAAAGAAACACTGAATGTGCAATAAACATTTTTCAAATCTGTTATAAATATACAAAAAATAAGCTCAGTTTATTGCTGAAAACACACATTTGTACTTTTATGATTAAACAAAATTTGAACCTTACTGATTAGGATTGACAGCAAACATTCAGTGAATGAGAAACTGCTTCCAAAGCAGAAAGGCGCTCTGCGGATGTGCAGGTGGTTTGCATATTCAGCCTTTTTTTCCCCACACAGATGCACAGCCGTGAAATGTGACGATGTGCAGTGCAGTTTGGCCTCCCTCAACCACCTGGAGTTGTGTTATTTGGCAACACAGTAAAGCTAATTACAAAGCAGAGCTATTTGCCCGCATGGCTTTCTGTCAGCAGTCACAAGACCTCAGCCCCTCTGAACATATTTTGGATAAATATGAGAAAAAAAGTCCAATATCACAAGATACTTTCCCAAAGGGTCTGAAACAGAGAGAGAATGTGATTTTTTATTTTTCAGAGGAAGTGGCAATAAACAAAAAGTAGATGGCAGAGTGTGAGCTTGGATTACTGCGGACGTTTTGTCAGAGGAGACACTGAGGAAAATCTGATTAGTGACCAACTGCATGTAATCTGGGCTTTTAATTTGTGTCTGCAGTGATGGAGATAAACATGGAAATGAATCGTTTCTCTCCTTCGGGGCTGCTGATCTACTGCCATTTTCACACGAGAATTATTGCTTCCTGATGTTCGTTACTATATTTGGAGCAAATTCCAAGTCCTATATGTTGCGAACTGGAACAACTTTGGCATGTCCTTAATGAATATGTGACATTCACGAATGATTCAAATTTTTTGAACAGCTCTTTAAAACTTATTTTTTCATTCAACCTTTATTTATACAGGCTAGTCTCGTTGAGTGACGAGGACTCATTTACAAGAGAGACCTGTCCCAGACAGAATATATGAAGTACAGACAACAATAACAAACAATAATAACAATAAAGTACAGTAAAAATTCAATTAAAAACAAAAGTCGCGTTATAAAACAATGAATCAAGGTGCCATAAAACAAGGTAAAATACTAAGATCAAGAACATACAGTATCTGTTTTGATTTTTCTATTGACATTATCAAATGTTTGAAACCCCTTTAAGAAATTAAAGTGGACAACTTCAGTTCCTGTCGCAAGGTGTTCCAAGTTACAGGAGCTGATTAGTAAAAGGCCTTTTTGCCACGTTCACTGAGGGAACGCTGCAGGTAATGATGGCCTGAGAATGCATGTTGTAACTGCACTGATGGCGTGACATGTTGGAGGAGATTAGTCTCTTTAGATTTATTTGTTCAATTAGCTTTGTAGAGTTCAGAGTGCTGTATGAATGGGTAAATGAGGCACAGACTAGTATAAAGAATGTAGTGTAAAGCACTTTGAGTATGTGGAGAAGATAAAAAGGCGCTATATAAGTGCAGTCCATTTGCCTTCCATATAAGAAGGTGGCAGACCAAGGAGGAATTTATAGATGAAGATGAACCAGTGTGAGAGTCTACGTATAGATAATGATGACCAACTGACCAAGGAGTACAGGGTGCAGTGATGAGATAGTTACAACCAGTCATGACTCTTAGTTTGTCATGTTATCCAACATCTGCAAGGAGCTGACAGGGCCATTCATGTAAATAATGTCACCATAGTCAATGGCCAGTATGGTAGAAATTAGAAGGTGTTTTCTGGCATTCAGAGTTAAACAAGATCTATTTCTGAAAAGAAACCCAGTTTTAATTTCAGTTTATCAAGTTTTCAATATGTGGTTTAAAGGAAAGATGTACATCAACCAAGATTTCCAAGTATTTGTAAGAATACTCAATAGGAACACCATGCATGGATGAGATAGGAGGAAGTGCTGCTGGCACTAACTGCCTGTTTGCAAGCAACATCCCTTTGGTTTGGTTAGCATTTAGCACCAGCTTGTAATGGAACATGTCAAACTGAATGATATCAAATGTAGACTTTAGAAGGTGGAAAACCTTGGCAACTGTGTTAGCTCGACAATAAACAACTATGTTGTCGGTACAGAGACGTAAGGATACTTCAGGGATGATGGGCACCGAGATGCAGACTAAGGGTGCAGGGGGGAAAAAAAAATCAATTTTTTAAAAAGAATCTAGATTCTTAGTCCTGGCGATTCTGTATCAATTCTAAAAGCCCCAAAATCGATTTTAAAACATATTAAATTTTATATTTTTTCCACTCCTACTCCTGAATGTACTGCATATTACATTTTGTGTCCGTTTGGCCACCGTAGAATTTTGGCAATGTAGGCCACCATACAGCAAGCTAGTAAGCCAGGTCCCTTTATCTTAATGGAGCCTGCTAGCATGGAGCGGGAGGACAGCGCAATTCAACTTGCTCCTTCATCTTTAAAACTAATTTCTACGGTGGCCGAGGGGTGCAAACGCGCTGCAAGAAGAGATAAGCGCTACAAAAAATTAAACACGGCTGCAAATTAAAAAAACAGCAGCAAATTTAAAAAAACAGCAGCAAATTTAAAGAAACAGCAGCAAATTTAAAAAACAGCAGCAAATTTAAAAAAACAGCAGCAAATTTAAAAAGGCGGCTTCAAACAGAAAAAGCTACAACGGAAGTGCTCCAGACCACTAGGGGCAGTCGAACAAAGAACAAATCATAAAGCATATTATAGCTTTCGGAATGGCACTAGTTATTTGTGTATTTAAACTTATTTATTTTAAGAATATTTTACACTTATTCGAAACTGTCTCGTTGTATTTGTTTTAATACTGTGCGGAAGAGGAGCAATACAAGAGTGCCTGGTTGGGTCAGTGGTTTAAAGCTCCGCTGACATCATCTTTTAACTTTCCATAAAATGGCACAACATATATATATATTAAGATTGACCTCTGATCGTTTTTGCTAAAACAATGTGAAATTAATGAAAATTCCTCTCCAAAATAGTTTAAAATTAGCGCCGTTTTTTTACACGGTAAATTCGGGTTTTTCCGGTCACGTGATTGTGACGTCACATACAGATCTCTNATATATATATATATATATATATATTAAGATTGACCTCTGATCGTTTTTGCTAAAACAATGTGAAATTAATGAAAATTCCTCTCCAAAATAGTTTAAAATTAGCGCCGTTTTTTTACACGGTAAATTCGGGTTTTTCCGGTCACGTGATTGTGACGTAAGATACAGATCTCTGCTCCAACGGCACATTTCATACAATGTAGAAAGATACAAACGCATCCGTCGAATTTAGCCATTTAAAACTTTAGATTTTAGCGATTTGGCTCGTGAAGAAGAAGTTATTTTGAGTGATAAACAACAAACAGCAATGTTTCTTTTGTCCGTGTTGCTTTTTTTTCAGGAGAGGTTTCACATACATGAAGTGAGCACCAGATGTCAGCAAAGCAGAGCAATCTACAGTGCTCTGTAAGAGTTATCATGATAGCTTTGATGACATCTGGTGCTCACTTCATGTACTGTATGTGAAACCTCTCCTGAAAAAAAAGCAACACGTCTCTCTCCCGCATCCAAAGAGATCTCTTAAAGTCTAAGACTTAGACCACTGACCCAACCTGGCATCCTTGTATTGCTCCTCTTCCACACAGTATTAGAACAAATACAACGAGATAGTTTTGAATAAGTATAAAATATTCTTAAAATAAATAAGTTAAAATACACAAATAACTAGTGCCATTCAAGACTTAGACCACTGACCCAACCTGGCATCCTTGTATTGCTCCTCTTCCACACAGTATTAGAACAAATACAACGAGATAGTTTCGAATAAGTATAAAATATTCTTAAAATAAATAAGTTAAAATACACAAATAACTAGTGCCATTCAAGACTTAGACCACTGACCCAACCTGGCATCCTTGTATTGCTCCTCTTCCGCACAGTATTAAAACAAATACAACGAGACAGTTTCGAATAAGTGTAAAATATTCTTAAAATAAATAAGTTTAAATACACAAATAACTAGTGCCATTCCGAAAACTATAATATGCTTTATGATTTGTTCTTTGTTCGACTGCCCCTAGTGGTCTGGAGCACTTCCGTTGTAGCTTTTTCTGTTTGCAGCTCTTTTTTAAAGTTTGCAGCCGCCCGTTTGCAGAGCGTCTCTTCTTGCGGCGCGTTTGCACCCCTCGGCCACCGTAAATTTCAGATCCTACAACATTCTGGGGGAAGACAGAGCTTAACAAGAGAACGGTTGTTTGCAAGAAGTGTCAAATAAAACTACGGTACAGTAATTTGGAAATACAATAAAATGCGTGGTGGAAGACGAAAGTGAAACCAGCCGACCAGCGAAGTTTGCTGCAAAGATTTCTCTCTCCATCTCCTGCTGTATCACAAAGGATTATCGAGCAGACAGTTCAGTGGAAGTTGAGGGGTTTATTTTTATTTTTAATGCGCTGGAAGCAACGTACGTTATTCCTTCACGTAGATAAAACTCCACACAGCTCCAGCCTGAAACAAGAATAACGTGGAACAAGTTCTGATGCAGCTGCAGCTCAAAGGTAATTGTTGTTTCTCATATTATACTAAAACTAAACAAGTTGTACAACAAACTTAATGTACAGTAGTTTGTCTTTTAACAGGTTGGAGACCAGATGAGACACATCACCTGGAGCCAGTTCTAAATGATACAATTTATGTTTATAAATTAAAGTTCACAAGAGATTTTAACCCTTGTGTTGTCCTGCGGGTCAAAAGTGACCCGCTACCATGTTTAGCTATAGAAAAAATACCTTAAACTATATTTTTCCAACTTGAAATTTTATGACTTTTCCTAAAGTGACCCCATCATTACAAAAAGTGATACTTTGTTTTTGTCTAGGTTTCCATGTGGGCTGTACACCACTAGGGTCCAAAGATCGTCCTATGGGTCATTTTTGACCCGTGAATTATAAAGGCATTTAAACACCAGAAAAAAGTTCAAAGGCCACACACAAACTCTCTCTAACACACACACACCCCCCACACACACACACACACACACACACACACACACACACACACACGCACACAACCCCACAGAGACAGAAGGGAAGGAAAAGGAACAGAAACACATAAAAAACTCTCTCCAAACGTGGATATTCTAACTGGGCCTTTGTCAAGTCAGTGAAGAAATCTACAAAACACACTAATAAACAGAAAAAAGAGAACGGACAAAAAAACATTGTAATCCCTTATGGGGCTGGAGTATCAGATAATTTCAGAAGGATTTTAAACAAACACAACATCCTAGTACATTTCAAACCCAGCAGGACTCTCAGACAGAGGCTGGTGCACCCTAAGGACAAAACACACACACAAACAGAGTGGTGTAGTTTACGCGGTCCAGTGCAGCGAGGACTGTCCAGACCTCTACATTGGAGAAACCAAGCAGCCCATCCACAGAAGAATGTCCCAACACAGGAGAGCCACCTCCTCTGGACAAAACTCAGCTGTTCACCTCCACCTCACGGACAAGGGACACTCATTTGAGGACCAGAATGTGCACATTTTGGACCGAGAACACATATGGTTTGAGAGGGGTGTGAAGGAAGCTGTTTATGTTAAAAAAGAAAGGCCTTCTCTTAACAGAGGAGGAGGTCTCAGATTCCACCTTTCAAAAACATATAATGCAGCTTTAGGTCTGATTCCCAGACGGTTCACACCTGATGTGAACAGAGGAGCCGCTTCTGTGAATAAGACTAAGGCCCTGTTTACACGGACACTGTGTGGGGGAAACGGATGTTTTGGGTATGTTAATTAGGTGAAAAGTTTTGCATTGACACGGTCGAATTCTGTGGATACGACTCTCTCCCCCTCCACCCCCCGTCCTCATGATTTCATTGTAGTTACCATGCTGGGCCATTAGATGGCGCTGTGATTTTTGGAACCTTCACTACTGCGCATGCGCTGCCTGAGGTAAACAGACCAGCTGCCTTGTCTGTTTTCCTCTCTGGCTAAAATCAGCTAACTACAAGTTGTTGTCAACAAGTTAACAACAAGTTAAAGCTGGAATTTGGATAAGAGTCAACAGATTTGAGTCAGTGGGACTCTCTTCATCTAACAAGCTGCACACCACACACGCTGAGCCTGTGGACCAGAACCGCTGAGTGGACTGTGGACCAGAACCGGACTTTCCAGCGTGATAAACAGCTGACTTACAGCAGGTAAATCAACGTTCTTAATATAATGTTTGCTTGTGTTTACTTTGATCACACAACAACTGAGTTTTTATTTATTTATTTATTTATTTCTGCCAGGTGGAGAAGCTGTCGCTCCAGCAGGCAGACGGTTCGGCGGTTCTGATGGGTCCAGATGAACACACAGCACGAGTCCAGTTCATTAACATAGTTACAGTTCGGTTCACGTGTTTTAATAGTGTGTTCAGTTTAATTCTCAGTGTTTGTGTTTAAACTTTGGTGCTGAATAAATAAATAAATAAATAAAAAATAAACCTGCTGTCTTCATTTTCACAGCACGTTACGCACTGTTTAAAAAATGTAACGAGTCCAGATAGATACTGTAGTTCAGATAAATTTACATCTCCCACGCCAACATAAATACTGTTTATTATTGTTAAACTGTTATATTTTGCAACGTGACACGTGAAATGTCAGACTGTCCACGCGCATGCGGGCTGCGCGCATGTGGTTGACACAAAAGCTCCACGGGAGATGTTTACATTATCAGCGGGGGGTCAGCGAAAAACTTCCACCTTGAGAGCAGGGTCAGAAAAGTATCGGTGTCATCGAGGGGGGCCAGCAGCGTCGTGTAGGCGATAAGCAAAGTCGCAAAGAAAAAGTAGCGGTTACACTCAAAATACGCGCCGTGTAAACTGGCCCTAACAAAGAACTTAAGAAACCCCTACTGTTAAGGCGTGAGGTGTGATTTGTCACTTACAAGTGTGTGTCTTCTCTCAGCCTTTAAAACCTCACTCCCAAACTCTGCTCTTTGAATTGAGAAAGCTTTTCGGATGAAGAGCGAAACATCTTCTGTTACAAATAAAGTCCAGTTGTTTCTGTATTGAACACCTTTTTTTTGATTTCATCCTAGATATCTTTTACATCATTTGACCTTTCTCCATTAAAATCATTCTCACTATGCCTCTATGTGGAATACACTCTCCTTCTTGTGCCTCGTCCCTGATGCCATCGGCCTTCAGTAATTCTGTAACTTGTTTCTTATTCAGAAACATTTCTTAAATATTTGCGTGGCCAAAATGTGAAAATACATAAAACTATTGTATTCTACTACAGTGATTACACCTGAAGAGCACTTGGGACTATGATGGGGGGAGTTGGACTTTATAAATGATGTTGCCAAAGCCCTGCCTGTCAATTACCGGTAACTTACAACATGAGGGTGTTGTCTTCAACTTTCATTCATTCATTCAATTAATTCAACCTTTATTTAGTCAGGTAAATCTTATTGAGCCTTGAGTGTGTTTATATTTTGCATCCTGTGTGCTATCATTAGAATAGAATATATCTTTTTATCTTATTATGTGCATGCTTCATTATGCACATGCTTCATTATGCACATGCTTCATTATGCACATGCTTGTTTCCTGTTTTGTGCAACATTACAGCAGCACATACAGGCCTGGCATGGTTACTACGACATTTTGGGACACTTTTTATATATCTGTGCAAATTTATTCCTTGAATAGATTTCAAGAAATGGTGTTATGTTTACTTGGATATTTTTTTAGAAATAGCAATAAAAAATATAGTTTTTGAAAACTTGTGTTAGTGGAAAAGGCATTGATAGTTTAAAAAGTCAAAAAGGCAAATAACATGTAACGTTTTTATTTTATTTTGACATTTTTTACACAGATGAGCTAAGTAAATCACTGAATGCTTGTAAATGTTATGCAAAATGCAAATCTTGAACTTTTTTCTTTCCTTCAAGAAATATATATTTTCTTATGACCCTACTTTTATCTCTGTCAAACCTGCTTCTGTTTAATATTCGTTTTCATAATTTGATTTCATGTTACAGAGTTTGCAGTCCATTCACGTTTACTGCCTCAGAACGCATTCATGTTTAAATGTGTGTTTGATCTGTTCTTTGAAATGAGTTTGTAGAGCAAAGTTTTTATTAATTTTATTTTATTTTTATCACCCACAGAACCTTTAGAAATAGATTTTTCCCTGCAGGCACAGACAGAACAAGGTTCACTCATACTCTCAAATAAGAAAGTCAAGGATTATTTTTGCACACTCACCTCATAAATGGGCCAAGATGGTGTAGTGGTAGGAGAACCGACTTGGGACCCGAAGGACCCAAGTTCAAACCCCAGTCACAGCATAACTTGTGGTGTGTTTGAGCAGCACATCTCATCCCAATTGCTCCCAGGCACGCTTTCTATAGCTGCCACTGCCCCACCTGGTGGTGATTGGGTTAAATGCAGAGTCAAATTTCGTCTTGTATGGAAACATACACAGATGACAAAAATGTGACATTATTATTATAAAGATATTTTTAAGCATGATCGCCAGCTGTGTTACAGTACATACAGGCTTCTTTGACATTTGCTTTTGTTATTCATGCAGCATCCAAAGTGTCATTTTCAGCACTCATGCATTGGGTTCATTTTGCCAACTCAATCAATCAATCAATCAATCAATCAATCAATCAATCAATCAATCAATCAATCAATCAATCAATCAATCAATCAATCAATCAATCAATCAATGTGTGCATTTACAAAATATTTTCTATTTGAGTATAAAAGTTTGGTATTTACTGACATTGTTTTTAAAAGTTTTATGTAAAAATAAGGAAAATGTGTCATTCAAATTATTATTATCATTATTACAATATTTTTTCAACAAACTTCAATGGAACAAACACTAAATTGCTTCAAATGGTAATCAACCTTTAAAACAAATGTTTGGAAGGGACCACGCTGATAAATTTACTGACCATGAAAGTCTTCAGAGTACCACAATAAAATAGGTATTTGTGTAATGTTGTCACAAGAAACAATACTGAGAAACCATTGTCAGCTAATACAGTTGATCATAAAACAACCTTTTTTGAGGGAGATGTTGCTAATGTCTCTGGTTCTATGAGATCATGTAATATCTGAGGCATGATGGAAAACTGCCCTG
>JBBPBX010011351.1:11024-44017 GCA_038048925.1 Garcialebias charrua | reverse complement strand
TAATAAAAGGGGAGGTGGAGTCGCTATTTACATCAGAGACTCTTTGGCTGCCAGGATTGCGTCTAAAAAAACAATCGCAAACCAGTTTGAGGCTTTAGCTGTGAACATCAGTTTGAAAGGAGGTCAGCCCTTAACTGTTGTAGGTTGTTATCGTCCCCCCTCCGCAACACCTGAAGCTCTGTCCTCCCTGACTGAATTCATAGGAAATTTAAAACACAATGAGATTGTTATGGCAGGAGATTTCAACATTGATTGGAATAAGTCGACCCCCCTCTGTGATAAATTCAAGGAATGTTGCCTATCTCTCAATCTAACACAACTTATCGATTCTCCCACCAGACCAAACATAAAATGTCCCGAAAAATCTTCCACCTTAGATCTGTTTTTCACAAATGCACCTCACAAATTTCCTGGTATAGGTGTATTTGCTAACGTTTTGAGTGATCATTCCGTAATAGCAGCTCTTAGATCTACTAAACTTCCACCTGCTAAGCCCAGAATAATTCAAAAAAGGGATTTGAAACGTTTCAGTGAACAGTCATTCCTTTGGGATCTATCCCACTTTGATTGGCAACGTATTCTACTAATCAACGACGTGAACACCGCTTGGAACTATTTTCATGATAGTTTCATTTACTTTGTAAACAAACACGCTCCTTTCCGGCAGTTCAGGATAAAGGGCCGTGACAGCCCCTGGTTTACTCCTGAACTAGCTGACCTCCTGCACAGGAGAGATCATCTTTGGGCCGCAGCAAGAAAATCACACTCAGACACTGATTGGTTGAAATTTCGGCAGCTGAGGAATAAATGCACAACTGCCATCAAAGCCGCAAAACGTAATTACTTCTTATCTCAGACCTCCAAAAATCTAAACGACCCTAAAAAATTCTGGAAAACCATCAAATCTCTCTCAGGCACCCCCCAATCATCTGACCTCCCATCACAACTTCTTGTTGACTCTGTTCCTGTGTCAAATAAGCACGAGATCCTGAACTGTTTCAATAAACATTTTGTTGCTTCTAGTTCATTATTTGACACAGTTACAAATGGAAAATCAGCCACTTCATCTAATAATCAAACTTCTACAAATCAAATCCCTCCTACAAGTCAATCCTCAGTTAATCACACCTTCTCTTTTTCTCCGTTCTCAGTCAGTGAGGTAAATAAACTGTTAAATGATCTTGATCCTAAAAAATCTGCAGGTCCAGATGAACTTCCACCTTATTTCTTAAGGCTGGCTGCTCATATCATCACAGTCCCTGTGACCCACATCTTTAATCTGTCCATAAGCCAAAACACCATTCCGGATGCTTGGAAAACAGCCTTTGTTCTTCCTTTGCTGAAGGGAGGTGACCCCACCTCATTGAACAATTATCGACCGATCTCTAAACTCTGCATCTTAGCCAAGGTTCTAGAAAAACTGATAAACTCTCAGATCAAAAATTATCTGGACTCATTTAACATCTTACCTCTCCATCAATCTGGTTTCAGGAAAAAACTGCTTCTCTGAAGGTTCTGAATGATGTTGTTGAAGCATTGGATGCTAAGGATTATTGTGCTGCACTTTTCTTAGACCTGTCTAAAGCTTTTGACACTGTGGATCATAACATCCTGTGTCATAAGCTCTCAGAAATCGGTTTCTCTGATCACACCATCGGTTGGTTTTCTAATTATCTTTCCAATCGGAGGCAATGTGTTCAACATAACGGTACTTCTTCCAGCTATTTAACAGTTAAAAATGGTGTACCACAAGGCTCAGTTTTAGGACCAACCCTCTTTACAATCTACATAGCTAATGTAGGTCAGAGCATCCCTGATGCATCCTTACATTTCTATGCTGATGATACAGTTGTTTATTGCCACCTAAATTTCACGTAAATCTTATAGAGCCTCATGGGCTCATTTACGAAAACGACCTGCTAAAACTAAAGAACGATTTTGTTTTATCAGCATTTAGGACAAGTTTGAGACGGAACGTGCTGTTCCCTCTGCTTCACCAAAACCTTTCGGTTCCGGCGGAGCTGATGGACGCTTTTCCCTCTGGCTCTCTGAGTCTTTTAACATCAAACTGACCCGTTTTTCGAATTGGACTAAAGTTTGGTCCATCTTCCTACCGAATTACGGTGTTAGTGACTCAGGGAGCCGCACGGGATCGTACAATTTTTTTATTTCGGTCCTGGACCGGCTGTTGCAACCACCGGTCACTCTGGGCGCTTCCTGCCGGCCAGGTGAGTCGTCGAGCTGGGAGACTACCCCACGTAGCCTCGGTGTTTTGTTTTTTTCCCCCTCCTCCCTTTTTGGACCCTTTCTGAACTGTGGTTCTACCTGGTTTCAAACAAGAATCGCACGGAAGGAATTTCACTGATTTTTTCTGCTGCCTTTTGTCTGAATGACCTCGTGGTTGGGGGGGGGAGTGTACCTGGCCGAACCTGGACCAGAACCAAAACCGAGTTGGCTGTGGGGGACTTTGTTTGCAGAAATGAAAAGTGTTTTTAAGCTAATAGTAGTCTAATGAAAAGCATAAAATAAGCTTGTTGAGAAAATTTCACAAGTCAAAAATGTCATCCTAACTCAAATTTAGACTTTGCAAAGTGAAAAAATTCTCATCTGGTGTTTTTGACCCCCCTCCCTCTGCTTGCTCTCCGTCCCCTGAATATGACATAGGCAGTGCAATGGTCGTCCCTCATACAGTAATATTAGTGTGTGTATCTAGTATTTTTTCAACTTTCATCATTTTGTAAACCGCCCCCTAGCTTATAGACTGTAGTTATGTTATCATTCACAAGAGTTTGTATATATTTTTTGTTTATGTAGTGTTTTGTAGTTCTGTTTGTGTTAATAAAAAAAAAAATCTAGTAGTGGACAAAAAGGTTTCAGTGTGTAGCAATTAGGGATGCAGCAAAAAAAATCTATTTTTTAAAGAATCAAGATTCTTAGTCCTGGCGATTCAGAATCGATTCTAAAAGCCCCAAAATAGATTTTAAAACTTTTTTAAAATTTTATATTGTATTTTTACCGCTCCTGTGCATTCGGCCGCTGTAGAATTTTGGCCGTGTAGGGCCACCGTAGTTAGTTAGCCAGGCAGCTCCCAATGGAGCCTGCTAGCAAGGAGGGAGACCCTGCATGTTTCAACTTGCTCCTTCATCTTTAAAAATCATTTTAGATCCTACTACCGTATGTTCTGTGGAATACAGAGCTTAACAAGACATTGGTAACTGTTTCAGGACATTTTCAACACCCCCACTTCCATGTTAGCATACTGCGCTAGCATGCTAACGTTAGCATACGGCGCTAGCATGCTAACGTTAGCATGCGAAGGCTATTCGTATTTCCAGGATAGAAATGCCCATTAATGCACTAAATCACCAAACTGTTTTTGACAAACTTAAGTGATATCCTTCGGATTCAAAAAAGTATTCTGCTTCCATTTTAAATGACAGACAAGAGGACAGTAATGATGGGTTTATAGCTTCAGTGTTATTGTAAGATAGCAAAGGAGGTCTTAATTGTGTCATAAAAGTGCGTCCAGAAAATGACTACAGAAATCACTGCACTTCGGCATGTAGCAGGAAAAATGTAAAAAAACTATTTCTTTAAGCTACTGACTTGAAAAAAGCATACTAAGTATGTTTATGTGTGTTGTTTACTATATGAAATTCTTGTTATATCGATTTTTTCAGATTTGATTACATTTCTCCTTTAAAGCCGTTCTCAGCTGTGACCCGTTACCCAAACAGGAGGGTCTGTACATCTCCGTGGTATCACGGTGGGAGCCGCACTCTGTGCTCAGCTGAGAGACGTGCGGCTGCACGCGGCTGCTTTGAAGTGCCTGATCTGAATGGGAGCAGGACTGAACCGAGCTGAGGATCAATTTGAAGCTGAAGGCTTCACCTCCTCCATTGAGACTTGCTGTTTTTTCATTCTTTTTTCATTTTTATTCTTGGAGGTGGCTTTTTTGGGCTGATAAGGAAACAGTCACATAATAAATATCTTACCTGGTGTAGATAACTGTTTAAAGAGCCTCATTTGGAGAAAACAGTAATTTTCTTTGAAAACATTCAACTGGCTCAGACAGCAGAGAGGTCGTGAAGCAGCGTGACGTGATGTGAGGCGCAGAAGATCAGGATCATCATTGTTTCGGTGCCTATTTCATACTGCTGTGAGCTGTTTGTTGATCAGACGAGCAGAGAGTGAAGCGCGGAGGATCATCATTGGTGCTGTTTCACACTGTTGTGAGCTGTTTGTGGATCAGACGAGCAGAGAGTGAAGCGCGGAGGATCATCATTGGTGCTGTTTCACACTGTTGTGAGCTGTTTGTGGATCAGACGAGCAGAGAGTGAAGCGCGGAGGATCATCATTGGTGCTGTTTCACACTGTTGTGAGCTGTTTGTGGATCAGACGAGCAGAGAGTGAAGCGCGGAGGATCATCATTGGTGCTGTTTCACACTGTTGTGAGCTGTTTGTGGATCAGACGAGTAGAGAGTGAAGCGCGGAGGATCATCATTGGTGCTGTTTCACACTGTTGTGAGCTGTTTGTGGATCAGACGAGCAGAGAGTGAAGCGCGGAGGATCATCATTGGTGCTGTTTCACACTGTTGTGAGCTGTTTGTGGATCAGACGAGCAGAGAGTGAAGCGCGGTGGAACTGGATCATCATTGGTGCCTGTTTCACACTGTTGTGAGCTGTTTCTGGATCAGACGAGCAGAGTGTGACGTGTATCGCTGCGTATCAGGAGCTGCGTTGTTGGTGCTGTTCACGCTGTTGTCCCTTCCCTTTATTGACTTGAAACAGGCTTCAACCATGCCCTTAACCTCAGGAGGCCTTTCTGGCAGCTCACTCTGCTGTTTGCTACATATTGTTTGTTTCTTTCCGTTGATTCTGGATCCAGCTTGTGTTCACCATGGCCACATCCATTCATATTCTCAAGGAGGCTGGATCCCCCCACATTCCTCCACAAATTTCTCCACAACGGAATTGTTTGACCACCTAATTTGTGACGCTTTATGGTCTGAGACTTTTCTGCATCATTCATATTACTGTCATTATTTTCAGTTCTCAGACTACCTGGAATCACTGAATCTTATCAACACATCAGGGACTGTCCATCACTGCAGCTTTCATTGTTTTTGGGTTCTGAATGATTGTGTCTTCATTAATGTTTCACATGGTTCAATTATGGGGGCAAAATGTCACACTGTTAACTCCTGTAATTACACATCAGTGACAAAGAAGTCAGGTAAATGTCTGATATTATTGTTGTTAATGATCTCAGGGATTCAGCCCAACCCAGGGCCAATTACTAACTATTGTACACCTAATGAGTTTAAAAATATTTCAGGTCTCCGTTTTCTGCATGTAAACGCTCGTAGCCTTCTACAAAAACTTGATGAACTGAAAATCCTAATCACTTCTTCTGGGGCAGATGTGATCGTTATCTCTGAAACTTGGCTCAAAAAATCTGTTTCGAAAAATGACTTGGCAATCAATGAATTTAAGATCTATCGTTGTGATCGTAATAAAAAGGGAGGTGGAGTCGCTATTTACATCAGAGACTCTTTGGCTGCCACGATTGTGTCTAAAAAAACAATCGCAAACCAGTTTGAGGCTTTAGCTGTGAACATCAGTTTGAAAGGAGGTCAGCCCTTAACTGTTGTAGGTTGTTATCGTCCCCCCTCCGCAACACCTGAAGCTCTATCCTCCCTGACTGAATTCATAGGAAATTTAAAACACAATGAGATTGTTATGGCAGGAGATTTCAACATTGACTGGAATAAGTCGACCCCCCTCTGTGATAAATTCAGGGAATGTTGCCTATCTCTCAATCTAACACAACTTATCGATTCTCCCACCAGACCAAACTTAAAATGTCCCGAAAAATCTTCCACCTTAGATCTGTTTTTCACAAATGCACCTCACAAATTTCCTGGTATAGGTGTATTTGCTAACGTTTTGAGTGATCATTCCGTAATAGCAGCTCTTAGATCTACTAAACTTCCACCTGCTAAGCCCAGAATAATCCAAAAAAGGGATTTGAAACGTTTCTGTGAACAGTCATTCCTTTGGGATCTATCCCACTTTGATTGGCAACGTATCCTACAAATCAATGACGTGAACACCGCTTGGAACTATTTTCATGGTAGTTTCATTTACTTTGTAAACAAACACGCTCCTTTTCGGCAGTTCAGGATAAAGGGCCGTGACAGCCCCTGGTTTACTCCTGAACTAGCTGATCTCCTGCACTGGAGAGATCATCTTTGGGCAGCAGCAAGAAAATCACACTCAGACACTGATTGGTTGAAATTTCGGCAGCTAAGGAATAAATGCACAACTGCCATTAAAGCTGCAAAACGTAACTACTTCTTATCTCAGACCTCCAAAAATCTAAACGATCCTAAAAAATTCTGGAAAACCATTAAATCTCTCTCAGGCACCCCCCAATCATCTGACCTCCCATCACAATTTCTTGTTGACTCTGTTCCTGTGTCAAATAAGCACGAGATCCTGAACTGTTTCAATAAACATTTTGTTGCTTCTAGTTCTTTATTTGATACAGTTACAAACGGAAAATCGGCCACTTTATCTAATAATCAAACTTCAACAAATCAAATCCCTCCTACAAGCCAACCATCTGTTAATCACACCTTCTCTTTTTCTCCATTCTCAGTCAGTGAGGTAAATAAACTGTTAAATGATCTTGATCCTAAAAAATCTGCAGGTCCAGATGAACTTCCACCTTATTTCTTAAGGCTGGCTGCTCATATCATCACAGTCCCTGTGACCCACATCTTTAATCTGTCCATAAGCCAAAACACCATTCCGGATGCTTGGAAAACAGCCTTTGTTCTTCCTTTGCTGAAGGGAGGTGACCCCACCTCATTGAACAATTATCGACCGATCTCTAAACTCTGCATCTTAGCCAAGGTTCAAGAAAAACTGATAAACTCTCAGATCAAAAACTATCTGGACTCATTTAACATCTTACCTCTCCATCAATCTGGTTTCAGGAAAAAACACAGCACAA
Source organism: Garcialebias charrua (assembly GCA_038048925.1). Lineage (NCBI taxonomy): Eukaryota > Metazoa > Chordata > Actinopteri > Cyprinodontiformes > Rivulidae > Garcialebias > Garcialebias charrua. Next base: position 36,996 of record JBBPBX010011351.1, on the reverse strand, counting down.
CAACTGCTTCTCTGAAGGTTCTGAATGATGTTGTTGAAGCATTGGATGCTAAGGACTATTGTGCTGCACTTTTCTTAGACCTGTCTAAAGCTTTTGACACTGTGGATCATAACATCCTGTGTCATAAGCTCTCAGAAATCGGTTTCTCTGATCACACCATCGGTTGGTTTTCTAACTATCTTTCCAATCGGAGGCAATGTGTTCAACATAACGGTGCTTCTTCCAGCTATTTAACAGTTAAAAATGGTGTACCACAAGGCTCAGTTTTAGGACCAACTCTCTTTACAATCTACATAGCTAATGTAGGTCACTGCATCCCTGATGCATCCTTACATTTCTATGCTGATGATACAGTTGTTTATTGCCGAGCTAAAACAGTAGCTAAGGCTTTCCAGTTACTGCAATCCGCTTTTGACATCATCCAGTCAGATTTGTTCCGTCTCAAACTTGTCCTAAATGCTGATAAAACAAAAGGGATGTTTTTTTCAAATAGGAAGGCGGTTCCAGCAGATCCTCCTCTGATTTTATCTTCAAATGGTGTCCCTATTGAGTTTGTTGATTCCTATAAATATCTGGGTATCCTGATCGATTCACATCTCTCTTTTAAACTCCACGTGGAAAACCTAGTGAAGAAATTGAAAGTTAAACTGGGTTTCTTTTTCAGAAACAGATCCTGTCTAACACTGAATGTTAGGAAACGCCTTGTATCTGTGACTTTCCTTCCCTCCATTGATTACGGTGACATTCTCTACATGAATGCTCCTACAAGCACCCTGCGGATGTTGGATGTGGTCTATCATGGTGCACTAAGATTCATAACTGGTTGTGATTATCGTACCCACCACTGCACCCTGTATTCACTGGTTAACTGGACATCATTAACCTCACGCAGACTCTTCCACTGGTACATTTTCATCTTTAAATCACTTCTTGGTCTGCTGCCCTCATACATCTCCTCCTACATGTCTTTGCGTGAGTGCAGCTACAGCGTGCGCTCTCAGGACATGATTACCTGCAGTGTTCCGTCAGTGAGGACTGAACTTGGAAAAAGGGCCTTCTCCTACTCTGCTCCTGCTTCATGGAATATCTTACAAAAAGATCTGAAGCTCTCGACCTTGACTTCTCTAAATGGTTTTCAGAATCTGTTGGAATCCTGGCAAAAACCAATGCAGATTTGTTCCTGTCTTTGATTTTATACGTCTACCTTATAATGTTTTGCTAGTTTTTTGATACTTTGTTAAAAAAAAAAAAAAAAAAAATATAATATTTTGTTTTTTTCTCTCTTTTTGTTTTCTATTGTTTATTGTTTGTTTGTTTATTGTTTAATGAAATTCTATCACTGCTGTTCATTGTTCTTTAGTTTTAGCAGGTCGCTTTCGTAAATGAGCCCATGAGGTTCAAAAGATTTACCTGACTAAATAAAGGTTGAATGAATGAATTATACAGTAGACGTTTCTAAAAGTTTTCATAAATGTTGGTCCACACCGCCCTCTGGTGGATATTTATAGAAATGCAGTTCTATGACAAGCGTTTTCCTAACCCTTTAAAATGAATGGCACTGTTTCTGCAAGTAGTTTGACTTCTTAAACAACTTTTCTTTATCTTTTTCAGTCTTCTGTCCTTAAAAAGAAATATGATGAACACATGTAAGTGATCCAGTACGGTTTATTTTATTAAATCAGGATTATTTTTTTTTCATGTAAATTACATGAGATGACAAGTCACATCTCTTATAATCAAACCCGTTTTTGCTTTAGGGAAAAACTGCATGAGCTTAACAACGAGTTACTGAGGAAGAACACTTTAATCGATGAGATGGAGCCAAAATATGCCGCCAGCTGTGAGTCCTCAACGAATGTTGACCTTCATGCTCTCCTGCTGCTTGTTTTTGCTGTCATTCCTCCATCACTACTAGAGCTGAGGACGAGAAACACGATCACTGCTCTTGATCAGTAAAAACTACAACAAACTTGAACCCAATAATTTGTGGTCAGATTGGGATCATTTTCTTTAAAATGACTGAAGCTTTGGCTTTGCAGGAGGATGCACAGGCATTTGTCTGTACTTGCACTGAAGTATTTTACTCATTGAGGCAAAGTAGAACAAGCTAATCAAAATGTTTTTCCTGGTAGCCCAACGAGTGGACGAGCTAGAAGAAGCTTTGAAAAAAAAGGATGAAGAGATGAAACAGATGGAAGAGAGATATAAGAAATACCTTGAAAAGGCCAAAAGTGTAAGTTTGAAATATTTGTCAAGCTGTACTGTAGCTGTATTTAATTGTAAACATACGTACTGTATGTGATGAAAATCTTTCTGTGCAGGTTATCCGGACTCTGGACCCAAAGCAGAACCAGGGCTCAGGTCCAGAAGTCCAAGCTCTGAAAAACCAGCTACAGGAGAAGGAAAGAATGCTGCATTCACTGGAGGTAAAACGACAAAGAAATCGACACCATCCGTTGTCATATACGCTTCTTTAAAAATAAATGTAGTTGCAAATTCTTGCATAGTTTAATTTTTTCTTGTTTTGTTTTCTTCATACAGAAAGAAATGGACAAAGCGAAGAGCCAGAGAGATCACGAGGAGAAGTTAATTGTTTCAGCTTGGTACAATATGGTAAGAAGGGCACATATACATAAGTTATCCCTGCTGCTCTTTTATTTAATTACTTAATTTATTTATTTAATCTTGTTTGTTTTTGCATGTGTGTGTGTGTTCATTTTTGTTTGATAAATCTTCTAATTTTTGATTTGGCTATATAAGCAAAACTAATATTTAAGTTAAACTAAGGATAAACATTCATTTAGTCATAGCAGACAAAATATATTATTCAATTATTCATTCCAACCTGACATCAATCAGTTTCCACAAGTAAAATTTGCATGTTAAGGTCTGAAAAACAGTCATAGTTTTTATTATTTTAACTATATACAGGTATTGGTCATAAAATTAGAGTATCATGAAAAAGTTTATTTATTTTGGTAATTCCATTCAAAAAAAGTGAAACGTCTATATTATATTCATTCATTACACACAGACTGAAATATTTCAAATGTTTGTTAATTTTAATGTTGATGATTATAACTGACAACTAATGAAAACCCCAAATTCATTATCTCATAAAATTAGAATATTGTGAAAAGGTTCAATATTGAAGACACCTGGGGCCACACTCTAATCAGCTAATTAACTCAAAACACCTGCAAAGGCCTTTAAATGGTCTCAGTCTAGTTCTACAGGGTGCACAATCATGGAGAAGACTGCAGACTTTACAGTTGTCCAAAATACGACCATTGACACCTTGTACAAGGAGGGCAAGACACAAAAGGTCATTTCTAAAGAGGCTGGCTGTTCACAGAGCTCTGTGTCAAGCACATTAATAAAGAGGTGAAGGATAGGAAACTATGTGATAAAAAAAAGTGTACAAGCAATAGGGATAACTGCACCCTGGAGAGGAAATCAAACCCATTCCAAAATGTGTAGGAGATTCACAAAGAATGGACTGCAGCAGGAGTCAGTGCTTCAAGAACCACCAGGCACAGACATATGCAAGACATGGGGTTTCAGCTGTAACATTCCTTGTGTCAAGCTACTCTTGAACAAGAGACAGCGTCAGAAGCGTCTCGCCTGGGACTGCTGCTGAGTGGCCCAAAGTTCTGTTCTCTGATGAAAGTAAATTTTGCATTTCCTTTGGAAATCAAGGTCCCAGAGTCTGGAGGAAGAGGAGAGGAACAGAATCCACGTTGCTTGAAGTCCAGTGTCTCATTTCCACAGTCAGTGATGGTTTGGGGCCATGTCACCTGCTGGTGTTGGTCCACTGTGTTTTCTGAGGTCTAAGGTCAACACAGCCGTCTTCCAGGAAGTTTTAGAGCACTTCATGCTGCTGACCACCTTTATGCAGATGCAGATTTCATTTTCCAACAGGACTTGGCACATGCACACAGTGCCAAAGTTACCAGTACCTGGTTTAAGGACCATGGTACCCCCTGTTCTTAATTGGCCAGCAAACTCACCTGACCTTAACCCCGTAGAAAATCTGTGGAGTATTATGAAGAGGAAGATGCAATACACCAGACCCAACAGAGCTGAAGAACTGAAGGCCACTATGAGAGCAACCTGGGCTCTCATAACACCTGCCTCCACCCTCAGTCGCCCCACCCTGGGCCCCTGAGCAAGGCCCTTAACCCCCACCATCTGCTCCCTAACAGGTCTCTCTTGAAAATGAGTTATCGTGGCTCAATGAGACTACCTGGATAAATAAAGGGTAAATGAAAAAAATGAAATTTATCAGTCTGTGTATAATGAATGAATATAATATGCAAGTTTCACTTTTTGAATGGAATTACTGGAATAAATCAACTGTTTCGTGATTTCCAATTTTATGAAGTGTTATTATGGCATTCTCCATACAGTATTGTGTTTTCAGTTTCTATAATTAAAACTTTTTAGCAATTAAGAATTTGAATTAAAGTTGGCCACTAGAGAGCAGCACAGACTGTTTTGTAACTTTACAACCCTATAAAGTTCATTCAAGTTACTGTACATAAAAGGAGAGAAATATGTACCGTACAGTACTTTGCTGACATGATTTGAGTTCACCCACTCCCCAAGACAAAAGTTTAGAACAAGATGGTTTTGACTGATTGCCCTTTTCCCCCGTGATGAACCATTTCTGTTCTGATGAGTGTCATTCCTTCCAGGCCAACTGTGCTCCCATCCAACATCAACTAAGGCGCATTAAGTTGTCAGAGTAATAGAGAAATGGACTAAGCTATTCTGTGACTTTTGAAACGTTAATTCTCGACCAAATCAAACACATAAATCTTGTTAGACCTGGCTTGCCAGCACCACAATCAAAACGCCAAATAAGGGATTATTAAATAAAACTGTACATGATCCCGCTGCTGGAATCAGAGAGATGTCAAGAGTTAATCACAGACTGTATTTCCAAAACCTTGCTTTAATTCATCTGTCTGTTTGAGATCATTTGCTGGTTTAGAGTTAATCAGTCATACATTTTCAAGTACCGTATTTTCCGGAATATAGGTCGCACCGGAATATAGGTCGTTTTGTCCAATTATTGCCAAAAATTTGGAAAAATCCATAAACAGGTCGCACCTAAATATAGGTCGCACCTACGTCACCGTCGACGTAACGCGTCATCCACCGCTGACGTGACGCGTCACCGCTAAGACAACCCGGAAATATGGACCGAGTGTTTAGCTCTGTTGCAAATGTCTGCCACAGGAGCGCACAGCAAGGCTTTTAAGAAGATTAACACGGTAAAAACAATTATTTGTTTGCTAAAAATTATAGCTGACATTATAGCACAAGGGTTAGTGGTTTATTAGCCGAGTGGTTTATTAGCTATTTGCTAAAATATACACGGAAATAAAACGGAAGCTAACACGAGACGATTCCGTCTCTAAAAAAACGAATAAAAAATCGAATTTTATCTCAAATGTTTCATACAGGGCAACAGTTTGTAAATTAAACCCATATAATTACACTCTGTGAGCAGAAAAAATATCCGCCGAGTGGTTTATGAGCTATTTAAAATATAATATACACGGAAATAAATCGAAGCTAACACGAGACGATTCCGTCTCTAAAAACACAAATTAAAAAATCGAATTTTATCTCAAATGTTTCATACAGGGCAACAGTTTGTAAATTAAACCCATATAATTACACTCTGTGAGCAGAAAAAATATCAGCCGAGTAGTTTATGAGCTACTGTATTTATCTAAATAGTAGGTATCTGTTTACGGTAGCTAACCGCTAACAACGAAGCTAAAACAATCTTTTTTTTTTTTATATCTCAAACATCTCATAAAGCTAGTCACTTGTAAATGTCCATACAGTGATTAATTTCTGTAAGTTTGATAAAAATCTGTCCTGTGGTTCTTGACTTATCTTGCTAACAAACACAGCTAACCGTAGTTACCTCCAGAGCAGGAGGCCGGGCAGCGACAGTCAGTCCGAGCAGAGGAGGCTTTTTTTCGGACACATGAGCTGGAAATGGTCGGTGGACTCTCTGGAAGTGTCCCCTAGCGGACAAAAGTGGTACTGCACCATTTTCTGCCAAAATGAAAAACGGTCATATCTGAGCCAAAAATTGGTCTAAAAATATGGGGGGGGTGGGGAATCCATAAATAGGTCTCACCTCTCTATAGGTCACAGGGCATGCAAATTAGGCAAAAAGCTGCAACCTATATTCTGGAAAATACGGTATTTTAAAATGGATTTTGCTTCTTCAATCGTATTTTATTTTATTTTTTCCCAGGGCATGTCTATGCAGAAGAAGGCGGCTGAAGACAGACTCGCCAACACCGGCTCTGGTCAGTCCTTCCTGGCCCGCCAGAGACAAGCCACCAGCTCACGCCGCCCCTACCCAGGTCACGTCCAGCCAGCGACCACAAGGTAGACGGGCGAAGAGCCCCACAACACAAACTTCAGTCCCCTGAGTTTGCATTCAGCAGGTTTCCATTTCTCACAGAAGGTTTTCTGCGCTCGTCTTAATGATTTTCTGTTTTTCTTCTCAATCAGATCCATGAGGTAAAGATTCCAGGCAAGCCTGAATCTTGCATCTTTTTTTCTTTTTTCTTAAAATCTTACTTTTTACTCCAAGATGCAAGACTTTGACCATATTCAAACCTCAGCGTGTTTGACAGAAAGACTAATCGCTCCATCCCCTCTTCCTGCGTCTCAGCCACCACTTGAACTGGTTCTGAGTGGCAAACAGATAATCTGGACTCAGAAGAGTTGCACCTTCTTGAAAAGATACTGTCACTTTTGATAAAAGGGACTGTTTTGCCTTTCCATGCAGCATTGATGCACGTCTCTGCCTGTGATATTTGACAGGAACCGACTGTCCTGCGTAACATTTGAATTCTAATTTTGTAGCTTTAAGGAAACACTGTTAGAATTCATCATCTGACTTTAAATCTGTCTTAAGCTATGGAGTCATAGGGAGATGTATTAATGCTTCGGTGTTTAATTTTTGTCTGATTTTATAGATTTAATAGGATTACCTTACAGCTACCTGTTGGATGAAAAAGTAAAGCAATAATTTGGGATGTTTTTCTTTGAGATGAGCCACTTCACTGGGTTTTTAAGTTGTTTCCAAAGGTGCAATCCACAGTGAGGTTGATTTTAAATGCTGCTGTGCATCATAGGTTGTTTAGTGAATCATCAGGAGCCACTGTTAAGCTGAACCACTGGTTTTAGCTCTACCAGCATTTACAGAATTATGTCGGACAGCCAAATGTGTGTCGGTGTTTTTTTTTTTTTTAACCTTGTATAAATTATTTTATTCAAGAAATTCTGCAGTTTCCCATTTAAATGACATAACTTCAAAGATTTTTTAGATTTGAAAACCTCCAGGACTATTGAAGAAGCTGGCAGTGTTCCGTGTTGCACGTTAAAGCAGATTTTCTCTTCCATTAGAACCAGTTATTGCTGGTTAATCATAGGATTTTTTTATTTTATTTTTTTGAGTGTTTGTTTCACTGAGCACTACATAGGAAGTTCGCATCAACACTCATCTTCTGCTTTCAGCCTCTTTAACCATTTTTTTATTCCATTCTTGTCATTTAAGGGAATAACATGAATAATCTACCGTACTTTCTGGACTATAAGCCGCTGCTTTTTTCACACACTTTGAACACTGCTGCTTGTGCAATGCTGAGGCTAACTTATGGATTTTATTTTTTTTATTATTATTTTTTGATGGGCTAACGAGCTTCATGCTGCCAAAACATTTAGCCTTGTCCCACACATGCACTCACAGAGCTTCACAACACACATCTTTCTTGGGGGGTGGGTCCTCGTGACTCAATGAGACTACATGTATAAATACTGGTTAAAAAAAAAAAAAAAATCCAAACAATGAAATTACCCGTTGGGTAATTTTGGGAACTTGGTTTCATTGGTCCACTGGGGTGAACCATTCATTGGTCAGTAAAAAAAAAAACAACATTAACTTTACATATTTGTGTACGTTACCAATATGTATTTAATTAAAAGTTTAAAAATATATATATTTCTGTGTAAATATCTCATGTTATAATGTGGACACCCGCCACATGTACCGTATTTTCTGGTGTATAGGTCGCACCGGTGTATAGGTCGCACTGTCCAATTATCACCAATAGATTGGAAAAATCCCTAGATAGGTCGCACCGGTGTATAGGTCGCACCTACGTTTAGCTCTGCTGCAAATGTCTGCCACAGGAGCGCACAGCAAGGCTTTTAAGAAGATTAACACTTAAAAACAATTATTTGTTTGATAAAAATTATAGCAAATATGTGTCTGAGCTGAACTTTTCCTTAATAAATGAACGTAATTGTGAAATGAGCTGGATTTAAAAATTTGTTTCGCCGAAAGTGATAACAAGCCATATATAGGTCGCACCGGTGTATAGGTCGCAGGCCTTGAAAAAACCATAAAAAGGTGCAACCTATACACCGGAAAATACGGGTACACAAGTGTGGTCTATATATGTACAAAATCTTTTTCTTTTTAAATTTACTGGGTGCGGCTTATATTCCGGTGCGCTCAATAGTCCAGAAATTACCGTATTAACGTTTATTTTAATCTTATTTGTGTATGTCATGAGCATATGTTTGTTTTTGTTTGCTTACTAGTCCTGCCATCTCATCCTAACTTCTCTCTCGTCTCATTTAACAGCGATATCACTGCATGACTGGTACAGCAGTGACCTGCCCATTGCCATGTGCGGCCTGGCCTGGTCCCACACTGACCCCCCTCCTGCTGGCTGGGCTAGACTGAGGCACACAATGCATGAACCTGCCTGCGTACTGTTTGCATGACCCTTGCATTGATCCCAGCCTGCAAATAACCAGCAGCAACCTCATGACTAACTTCTTCTGCACAGGGATGGGGTCAGGACATGAAAAGTTAATTATTTTTCCATCAGCTGGGTAACGCTTTCATTCTTGTTCCTGTCCATCTCCTCTAACCTCCTACCTCCTCTCAGTCCTGGTGGACATGGCTGCTTGTGCTTCCACGAGTCTGTTACGGTTATGTTACAAACGTCCCCAGAGGGAGCAGAGTACAGCAGTATTTTCTGTTCAACAAGCTTTATCTGCAGTATTTGAGGATTTTGACACAGGCTGCCCATTTTGGGGAAACCTCAGTGACATAATGTCCTCATGTCTTTTTCTGTTTACATGTTGTTGGAGGAGCGAGAGCTTAAACCCCTGCGCTAAATGTCAATCCTCATCTTACCTTATTGTTTGATTGCATTGTAATTTGTTTTTTTTTAACACCCCAAGTATTGATAACAGGAAGTTTTGAACTCGATGCCAGCACGTTTTTGTTGATTTGGCAAAAGGAGCAGATATGACAAAGTAAATGTAAAATGTGAATAACGTGACAGATGTTTTTATATAAGAGAAAAAGCCCTCATTAAACACACTTAGTTTTTCCTCATCAAGCATTTAGTTTTCAAAATGCATCTTTAATACTGTATTTATGTTTCTAGTATAGGTCATGTTTAACGTGTTAAGACAAATAAAATAAAAAACATCTGATGGCATTTAAAAAAAATTATGCAATTTGAATGATTTGACTTTAAAACAAAGTGATGAATGACGATGAAGCTGCATTTTCTTGTGTTCGTTCACTTTAGAAAAGACAAATAGTGTGGAAAATTAAAAAGAATATTCACCAATTTTAATTCTTATCTGCCTGTTTTTAGTTTTAGTTAGTGTTTCAGTGTTAAAATGACAAACAACATTTTGGCATTAAACCTTTATGGAACAAAGTGACTTTTAAAATGCAGTGTTACACAGGCCACATATAATCATATGTGTTAGGTCAAGTTTGAAGTTGCTGTACGTTCTTTTTACATTTTCTTTTTTTTTTAAGTACAGTAATAGAATCATTCAAATTGTATTTAAAAAGTTTATTTTGTTACAAAGTTAAGGGGTGAAAACTACACCAGGATCTAAGTATAGGATTATTCAAATTAAAGATGATTAAATCCTGCAGATTAGTGCCTTTTGTGTTTGATGCCGTTACGAATAATTAAGAGTTTTAGGAATAAAAGCATTAAAACGTGCTGGCTGATAGGCAGATTTCTGTTGCACGTTTTGAAAAAGAATGCCTCAGTTCTGTTTTACCGTTATTTGCATGATGCATCAAATGTAAGATTTAAGCTTAATGAGGACTTTTTCAGGTTTTCATCTTGTTTTAGTCACATTTGCTCCATTGTGTAACCTTAGCTTAATCCATACCATGTGTTTTAACGACTTATTTATTCTCTTGCAGCAGTGTTAGGCTTCTTTTTGTATTATTAGTAACATTTTTACATGAACATTTATACTGTTTAAATGACTGTAATCAAGTTGCAAATACTGGTAAATAACTTGTGCAACAAACAGAAGAAGGTTTGTAGTTTTGAAACATTTGTCTGCATCAAACGGCGGAAAGGCTTCGTTTGAGATGTATAATACAGCCCAGTATTTACAGGTTACATTCATAATGCAGTCTGGTCTCCATATGTGTCAGACTGTACCGTTTAGTTCCTACAGGAAAAGTTTATTTAAGAAGTTCTTGATCATCATTTAATGTAAAATCTAATTCTAATTGACTCAACGGTGAATTTGCAGTGATCATGTAAACCATCAATTGCAGTATTTTCTTCTAGAGACACCAGAGTTAGGTCGTGTGTGGATGTTTTGATTCAATGCCGTCTGGACAAAATGGTCATTAAATAAATCTGTTTTACAATACTGAGTGAGAAAAGAGTAAAACTTAGCAAAGATATACATTTTCCTCTTTTTTTGCTTTCTGATTTTTGTGTGAATCGGTTTCATAAACGTCTGTTAACACACGCAGCTCTTAACCGTCCAGAAGTTGGTGTGCTCATGAGTTTTATATGTAATTGAATTAATTCACGATGTGGTTGACTTGTTGAAATTCACTTCAGGAATGTGAGAACATCCTTTATTTTCAAGGTTCTTGAAGTTTCCTTTCTTCCTGGTTAAATCAGACCCTTGAGTTTTTGTTGCTTTTATTCTGAAGTTTGTAAGTCTGGACTGTTTTCAGACTTTTTAAATACAAATCGGATGGAGATGATAAAAAATACAACAAAGTTTAAACTGTAACTAGAAACGTTTCCTCAAAAACCTGCAGAAATCGCTTCATATTTTTATATTGTAAAAACACACCAAAGTGGTGCACACAACAAATGTACTTTTTTTTTTACTTTGAAAATCCATTCATTTTTAAGTAGCAAATAACATCCCTATTGCCAATGTGTTGTATTTATATATCTCCTGTAATAAAAAATAAAACCCCTGTACATAAAGTTTGTGGTTTTGTGTAAAAGAAGCGACTCGTTTCATCCCTCGTCTGTTCGTAGAGGACCCGCTGAAGGAAATGTGCTTCCGATGCCACAAAAACCTGGAAACCACATTGTAAATTAAAGCTGGTGTAAACATCCTGTTTTGCTTTTTCTGTAGCTTTTTTTTTTCTGTTGGAACATGCAGCTAAAAATAATGTAATATTTTACTTGCTCTAACTTTTTCTAAAAGTAAACTGCACTTTTTTGACAGTTTACCTTACAGTGGAGTGGTGGTGCAGAGGTTATAGAGAAGGTGAGCCTGTGCTCAGAATGTGGCCAGTTTGATCCCCAACCCTGCCTCCCACTCTTGGCCCTTGAACAAGGCCCTCAACCCCCACCTTCTGCTCTCCTGGGTGCCTTAAATGACAGCTCTCTGCTCCACACAGAGGGCTGTGGTAGCTCGGTGGCCTGTGGTTGCATCAGTAAGGGCATGCTTGGTGCAAGTTAGTTTGTTGTGGTGATCCCAGAAGAAGCAGCTGGGAAAAAAAATCTTCCTTAACTGACAAGTTCAGCAACATTTGAACAGTTCCCAGCTGCCATGTGCATTAGTTTACAGAAGCAGCCGAAGGGAGTGAAATGGCAACGTCCGTAGAAGAGCTTGTTGATATGAAGAAATTGGCACGTTTGAAACGTTTAGTTTGCTTGAGTAAACTATTTATGCTAAAAAAGATGCTTTAAAACAGAAAACTTACCAGTCGAGAGGTTTTGCAGTTTGTGCATTTGAATGCTGCTCTGCCTAAAAAATTATTACCAATACAGGTGGTCCCCGACTTACGAGCGAGTTCCGTTACTACGACTATCTTGTAAGACGAAAATTCGTATGTCGAAACACGTGTCGCTCGTAAGTCCGGATTTTTGGTCGTAAGTCGGAAAATGTATGCTAGCGCTACTACGAACACTCGTTTTTCGACACAAACGTACATACTAATAATAATAAATAATAATAATAAACTTTATTTGTATAGCACCTTCCAACAATGCCTTGCATTGACCAAGGTGCTTAACAGGATAAAAAGATGAATAAACTGGAACAATAAATCAATGAAAATAGAATAAGAAACAACAGCAATAAAAGAAGGCAATGGAAGTAAAAAATGCTACATACTAAAACTTTTTGAACAAGAGGAAATAAAAAGGCAATGTAAATAAAAAATGTTGCATATTAAAATACCAAAAGTAATAAAAGTTACACACTGCAAGCTTATTTGAACTAGTGGAAATAAAAAGGCAATGGAAATAAAAAATGCTACATACTAAAATACCAAAAGTAATAAAAGTTACACACTGAAAGCTTTTTTGAACAAGTGGGTCTTCAGTCTGGTTTTGAACAGAGTCAGATCAGAGGTGGCACGCAGCTCAAGGGGGAGACTGTTCCAGGCTTTAGGGCCGGCAACAGAAAATGACCGGTCTCCCCATTGTTTGTACCTTGAGTGAGGCACCTCCAGCAGGTGTTGACTGGCAGATCGTAAAGCTCTGCCGGGCTGATGGGCTTTCAAAAGTTCTGAGATGTACAGAGGTGCAAGTCCATTCAGAGCTTTGAAAACAAACAGCAGCAGCTTGAACTGTATCCTGAACTGAACCGGGAGCCAGTGTAAAGAGGACAGGACAGGAGTGATGTGTTCATATTTTCGTGTGTTGGTCAAAAGGCGCGCGGCAGAGTTCTGTACAAGCTGTAAACGGGAGATGGAGGATTGATTAATACCAACATACAAAGCATTACAATAATCAAGTCTGGAGGTCACAAAGGCATGGATGGCCTTCTCCAGATCAGCACGGCTGAGAAATGACTTTACTTTGGAGAGCAGTCGGAGCTGGAAAAAGCTGGTCTTGACAACAGAACTGATCTGTTTATCAAGCTTTAAGTTGGAGTCAAGCTGCACTCCAAGATTTCTGACCACCGGGTTGAAATGGGGGAGGGGAAAACCAACACTGGGACTGGGAAGGATGTTGCTGGTGTCACCAGGTGCACTAAATAAAATGCATTCAGTTTTATCTGTGTTTAGGTGGAGGAAGTTTTGAGAGAGCCAGTGCTTAATGTCATTTAAGCAGTTGACAAGAGTGTTTGAACTGAGTGAGGGGTTGGGAGTGACTGGCAGATAGATTTGTAAATCGTCTGCATACATGTGAAAAGACAGGTTATGACGTGCAATGATTGATCCTAATGGCAGCATGTAAAGAGAGAAGAGGACTGGCCCTAGAATAGATCCCTGTGGTACGCCAGAGGTCAGAGGGGTTGATGAAGAGGAGGACAGGTCGCCTATCATGACAGAAAAAGTTCTCCCAGACAGGTAAGATTTGAACCACTCAAGCACAGCTCCCTGGAGGCCAACCTGCTGAGACAAGCGGTTGATTAGTACCTGATGGTCGACGGTGTCAAAAGCTGCTGAGAGGTCTAACATCACCAGCAGAGCAGGGTTTTTTGCATCCAGAGACAGAAGAATGTCATTCTGTACTTTGAGCAGTGCAGATTCAGTGCTGTGACGAGCTCGAAAACCTGACTGAAATTTTTCAAACAGGTTGTTGAGTTCTAGAAACGATTGAAGTTGAGTAAAAACAATCTTTTCCAGGACCTTTGATAGAAATGACAGATGTGAAACTGGTCTGAAATTAGAGAGAGCTGTAGGATCTAGGCCTGGTTTTTTGAGAAGAGGCCTGACCACAGCATGTTTGAAAGCAGATGGCACAAAACCTGAAGATAGACAGCTGTTAATGAATGACAAAACACAAGGACCAATTACATCAAAGGATTGTTTGAACATTTTAGAGGGAATGATGTCCAGAGAACAGTTAGTTGGTTTCATCTGCTGAACCACCTTGGTGAGGTGAGGGAGTGAAACCAGGTCAAATTGGTCAAAAACAGCTGTGGTTATTGCAGACGCACAAGACTGGATGGTGTTGGATGAACTGACAATGTTCTGCCTGATAGAGTCTATTTTGTTGACAAAATAGCTCTGAAAGTCATCGCAGGTAGACTGTGTGGCAGTTTTCAGAACATTGACAGATGGGTTGATGACAGACTGGAGTGTGCTGAAAAGCGTCCGCGGCCGGTTGGAGCTGGTGGAGATTAAATTGGAGAGGTACTGTGACTTGGCCTGTTTCACAGCATTATGATACTCACAGAGACAGTCTCTCAGTATTCCTTGAGATACATGAAGCCGGTCGCGCTTCCATTTTCGTTCTGCTTTTCTGCAACGTTGTCGAAGAGCTCGCGTCGTTTCGTTGAGCCATGGTGAAGGTTTGTTCTTTGAAGATGCCTGTTTGAGAGGAGCGATGGAGTCCAAGATCGTCGTGCAGGTGTGATGGAAGGAGCTGATGAAGTCCTCAGGATGTAGAGATGGGTCCAGGCTGACAGCAGAGCAGAATTCAGTGCTCTTAAAGGCATCAGTGAACTCACTTGGAGTTAATGGGGTGATAGAGCGACAGAAACGTGCTGGGAGAATAGCTACTACTGTAGTTCATAAACATGCTCAGAAACTTGTTTACAAACGGTTAGCTAAAACACTTTCATCTAAAAACACATACCAGTGCTGTATTTTCTGTATGTTCTGTACAACTTTACTGTTCGTTAGTTAGCTCGTATGTTGATGTGCTCGTAAGTCGGGGACCACCTGTACACACTTCAACTTTCTTTTATCTGTGCTTTTAGCAACAAATTAATTTATATTCCCATCCAAACATCTCGGGGGTGTTGTTTGTAAAGTTACACAGTCAAAAATTAACAGCAATATTTTTGATTTTCATGATGAAAGTCATATTTTCACCATGTTATTCATATATTTATAAATGTCAAAGATCCAAGCTATTAATTTTACAAGCTAAATATTTGGTTTGCAAACAAAATATTTAATTTGCAATTTAAATATTTAGTAAACTGTTTAGGTGTATATTAAATATTTAATTACCAAGCTAAATATTTATTTTCAAAATTAAACATTTAATTTCCAAATCAAACATTTATTGTCCAAGTTAATTTCCAAACTAACCATTTATTGTCCAAGCTAAATATTTAATTTCCAAACTAAACATGTAATTTTAAAACTAAACATTTATTGTCCAAGCTAAATATTTAATTCCCAAACTAAGCATTTAATTTCTAAGTTAAACATTTAATTCCTAAACTAAATATTTAAATTTGCTAACCAAATATTTAGTATGCAAATTCCATGCCAAAAAGTGGAAGCGGACTATCAAAATAAAAGCTGAACCAATCTGCCCCGAATGGCAAAAACCAATGCAGATTTGTTCCTGTCTTTGATTCTATACGTTTACCTTATAATGTTTTGCTAGTTTTTTGATACTTTGTTAAAAAAAAAAAAAAATAAAAAAAAATTGTTGTGTTTTTTTTTTTCCCTCTCTTTTGTTTTCTATTGTTTATTGTTTGTTTGTTTGTTTATTGTTTAAGGAAATTCTACCATTGCTGTTCATTGTTCTTTAGTTTTAGCAGGTCGCTTTCGTAAATGAGCCCATGAGGTTCAAAAGATTTACCTGACTAAATAAAGGTTGAATGAAAATAAAGGTTGAATGAATGAATGTTACATCACTTGGGTCACGTGGGTTTAACTTGCAAGTTAAATATTTAGTTAGCAAGCTAAATATTTAGTTATAGCAAGTGAAATATTTAGGCCTGAGCTTAACATTTAGCTAGCAAATTAAATATTTGTTTTGGAAATTAATTTTTGTTGTTGTCGGAAAATAAATATTTAGGTCCGAGCTAAATATTTAGTTAGCAAATTAAATATTTATTTTGGAAATTAAGTTTTTAGTTTGGAAAATAAATATTTGGGTCTGAGTTAAAATTTTAGTTAAAATTTTAGTTAAATATTTAGCTTTTAAATTAAATATTTAGTTTGGAACTATGCCATTTATAAATGTATGAATGACATGGTGAAAATATGACTTTTGGAAAAAAACTGTATTTTTTCAATATTGCTATTATTTTTTTTACTGTGTAACTTTACAAACAGTACCCCTTAAACATCTTCTTAGAAATTATGTGCTTGTCTGATTCAGCTGTATTTGCTTACAGGCTGCAGCCAGCCTAACTTGTTTTTTGGCAGATTCTGCAGACTGCTGTTTGCACTGAGCGCATATACCCGCATTTCAGTGGTGTAGTCTACATTTTTGTAGTGGGCATACCATGCTTAGAAACCAAAGTACACTGGTTAGTAAAATGTAATCGTCAATTTATTTGGATTTTTAAGCATATTGAACAGTTCCAAATGTCTCTGATGCTTATATTTGAATAAATGAACAACAAACTTTGTACAACAGCTGGCTTTGTATTAAAAACATGTTATAGAATTTATAAAACCATATCAAAGAAAAGCACTGCACAAGATTGTTATGGAAGCGTTTAACTACCGTTTAACGTATCAATGACATGTACCTAATGGTATGTCATGTAACATTGGGCACTTTTAAGTGGGTATACTGACATTCTTAAGCTTTTCTAGTGGGTATACTCCATATACCCGAGTATCACGTAGACTAGCTGCCGCATTTCAGAGTTTTATGTTAACAAATCTACTGGAGGAAACTCTTTCAAGCTGCACTATTTGTTATAAAGAAATGCTTGATTTCATAGTTTGCAACGAGTATCTTTAGATTAAGTGCAATTTGTCATCATAATTATTTTAATTTTAATCAGGAATTGCGCCTTACAGTTGGTTATTGCATTGAAACGGCTTCTTGAACAAGAATTATCTACGTGATAACAAAAACAACTGAAGTGTTTGGCCTCTTGACTCCAAAGATTGTTATACAAAGAAGAAAGCCCCGGGGCCAAGTGAGTGATTCAGATTATTTTTCAAGCTGTGCTCTCATCCTTGACTGTACTCCCAGTGCAGAATTAGATTTAGATTTGAATTTGCCAAGGAGCCATGTTTTCCTTAATTATTCTGGCTCAGCATGCTTTCCCTCATCTTACAAATACCTCTTCAATCAGTGCTGTGTTTTACTCAGTGGAAAGTTGTGAGTTTAGTATGTGCTCCTCTTCTGCGCTGACAGGCTCCTCGGCCTGGGAAAATGAAGCCTGGATGCCCCTGGAGGCTGCGGACGCAGGAACTTCCATGTATCAGTGTCCTATTCTTCATTCCTGAGAGCTCCTTTTTCTCCCTCTCGAACCTCAGCCTCTGGGTGCTTCCTGACACAAGTCACAGCAGAGGTCCAGAGTCCAAATAAATTTTCTTCTCTGGTTACTCTCTTGTGTCATTGACAATCTGAGGGAGACGAGAAGAGATAATCGCTACACTCCAATGTGGAAATATCCCACTCCCTATCTGCATCAAGCCATATTAATATTGATGTAACACTTTACTAAATACAAATTGCTTTTCATTTTGAAATATGATTCGTCTTGGACAAAACATTACAATATGTGATCATGCAGGACTCTTCAATCCAGTGTCTGTTACTGCAATATCTCTTGAACCACTCAATGTATTTTAATGAAACTTTCAGATTGTAATCACTGTGTAAAATTTTGTGTGGTAGTAGCTGAGAATTGGCAACCAATACACACAGTAAGTGCAACAGATTGCTGGACATTGTTGCTTGAAATGTTGACATTAGTTGCTAGCAAACAGTCTCATGAACAGCAGGGCAGATTTCAATCAAACTCTCAGAAATTAATTATTGAACATACAACAACGCCTGATTGACTTTTGGAGACAACTCTGTTTAAGATGGCTGACACAGCTGGTTGATCTTAGTCTACACAACATATCTCAGTGAATTCAACAGGCATTAATGTAATTTATGGGCCCGACAACTTTTTTTAAATTTTATTTTAATAATACTTTAGTTTACTTTGTTTTTCTGCTTTTATTTGAATTTTATTTCATTCTGCTTTGATTTTGAGTTTTTTCTTGAATCATAACAAATCTAGTTTTAACTCCTCCTGAAGCCTGTGTCAGAATGTTTTACCTGTGTCTCTTCAGCCTTAAGTAAAGTTTATAAAATTCTCAGTTTGATGATTCCACAGGGCACACATTTTATATTTTGATTATGACAGCAGGGGTTCTGCTCTATGGCATTGGCGGGGTTCTGGTTGATCAACTTTTTAAGACAACATCGGCAGCAGTTTCGGCCATGATGAGTCAGTGTGAAGATTTGGTTTGTGCTATGAGTACTCAAAATCAGCTAATTTACGAGCTAAGCCTTATAACCTTATAGCCTTATAAGATGGAGGCAATTTGTGAGAATTGCATGCCACCTGCGGCTCCTAGGACTCATCAGCATATTGGGATTGACAAATTTGGCTATTTTAGAGCAAAATGTTCCAGCAGGACTCAAGGCTGATGAGAAAAAACAGTTTGCCTGAAGAAAAATCCACAATTGTAGCTTATCTGAATCTGACTCCCCCGTTTGGCCTCGGATTTGAGCAGACTATCAAATTTCTTCTGGGACATGGGTAACTAGGGACTGTGGCCTATCTGAAAGTGCTGGTGAAGATTTTCAGTTGTGCAGGACATGGTCAATTCAAAAACATTCAAGACAAAAACAACTGGACTTGATTTGTAACAGAAGACGTTTCGCTTATCATCCGAGAAACTTTCTCAATTGAATAGAATCGAATTGAGAAAGCGTCTCAGATGAGAAGCGAAACATCTTCTGTTACCAATTAAATCCAGTTGTTTTTGTCTTGAAGGTTTTTGAATCTATCTGAAAGTGCTTCATGGACAAATCTCAACGTTTTGACGCCAAATGCATATGTAATCGTGTTTTTAAATGTTCAACCTTTATTTATACAGGTTAATCCCATTGAGCCTCAAGGACTCATTTACAATTGAGACCTGATTTTAACAAAGAATGATGACAACAGTGGACAACGGCAACAATAAACAATCATAAAAGAGGCATACATATAATATTTTATTATTTTTTTTTTTTTACAAATTAAAATAAGATGGCAACATAAAAAGTTGCAAAAACTGCTAGGTTATAAGGCGATGTAGAAAACTAAAAACAGGAACATGTCTGCATTGGTTTTTCCCAGGAACTTAGCAGATGTTTGAAGCCACTTAAAGAGGTCAAGGTCGAGAGCTTCAGATCTTTTTGTAAGATATTCCAGGAAACATGAGCGGAGTAGGAGAAGGCCCTTTTACAAAGGTCTGTTCTCACTGAGGGAATACTGCTGGTAATAATGTCCTGAGAGCGCACGCTGTAGCTGCACTCACACAGAGACATGTAGGAGAAGATGTATGAAGGTAGCAGACCAAGAAGTGATTTAAAGATGAAAATGTACCAGTGAGAGAGTCTGCATGAGGTTAATCATGACCAGTTAACCAATGATAAAAATGTGAAATTTGCTTGCTGGTAGAGTTTTTTGATAACTCAAATCGTGCCCTTATGGACAAGATGCAAAGAAATCTTTTTTTTTTTAATACCACTATCTGTCCTTATGGTTCTTACCCGTTTTATATCTAACAGTATTCTGATAAAGAATAAGGGGCTGTGCTTCTTAGCAGTAGCAACGTGCACTCCGCCCATCTTTCAGACGACAGTACGAACATAATTAATTTCACTGTATCCCGGACCGGTACAATGATAATAATGCTTATTCTGATTCTGATTTTGCAGAATGTTGCTACCAATAACAGCAAATTATATTAGAATAAGTAAGAACACTATTCAATATGTAAATAATAAAAAGGTCATTGTGTGTTTTTATATTTTGGTTTTCTTCAGAACAGAGTTGCCATTTCTCATATCCAAAAGCCTGTTATTATTTCTTAACAATTCAGTGTTTGGCTGACAATTTAGGCTTTCTAACACTTTCGATTTTCATTTTAGTCACAGTACGGAGGTGGGGTTGTCTGAGGTCTGCATACACAAGGCTCTCATTGATATGCACTTTATCGTGCACACTGAGACATACACAAATCAGCTGTTGTGTATTTGTGGACTGAGGCCTGCACCTAACCTCAGATCCAGACACGCTCAGACAAACAAAACCGTGGGCAAGACCCTCTGACACACATGTGTGGAGCACTTTGACACTCAGCCAGCAGGCAAAGTCTCCATTTGATTTACAGTAGTAGCTCGCTACTTCGCAGTTTGACTTTCGCAGACTCGCTATACAGTATTGTGGTTTGTCAATGCACATTCAATTTTTTTTATAAATTAAAAACAATGTGCAGGACACATAATTGTCAACTTTAACATTACTTGTGTGATTGGGACAGTACTGGACAGTAAAAAGTTAACAACAAAATAAAATCCTTTCGGACAGGCACCGCCATTTTGTAGTTTTCTCTCAGTAAGCCTACACTGTATTCCCACTCATAATGACCACATTTCCTAGAAGCCAACAGGGCCTTGCCCAGAAGTCCCATCTCCTTCTGCTGAAATTCTAGAGGGAAAGTTTTGATCTGATCTGAAAAAGTTTGGTGCTTATTACCGTACAGTGACTTTGGCGCCGAGCGGATGCAGAGAGATGCACAGAATCCACCAAACCGGACCAGAACTGGACCAGAACCAGACCTCCATACATCAGTGAATCTCGAGAGCTGGTAGCCAGTTCACGAGGACTTCCAAGCGGGGACACGTGCCGCCGAAGGTCTGGCGCTCCATTTGGAGCCCACCGGGACTTTTTTCATCTGTCAGGTCGGACCAGAACCGAGCCACTTCTGTTCTGCAGGGCCTGGCAAGTAAAATTTAGTAGCTACATACAAGTATGTTGTTAAAATTAGCAGGTTTAAGATTGATTGTGGGTTTTGCCACTGCAGGGCACGTCTGCAGAAATGGAACAGAGTCTGACAAAAAAACAGAGTCGGACTGAAACCGAACCACTCCTGTTCTGCAGAAGTAAAACATAGTCTATATGGATGAATGGATGGATGGATGGATGTTAAAGACCGTGTAAAGTAAATTTCAATATTTTCTTCAATAAACATTATAAATGTCATAATTGTAATGTTGTAAATGAGTAAAAAGTCTCAAAATTGTAGATAAATTAATTTTGGAGTTATAGATCAACCTGTGTATAAAGATATGTCTGTTTCAGGATTTTTTAGGCGTGTTTTAAATGTGACCGCGTTTCGTCACGCGGTCTTCTTAAGTATAGCCCCACCCCCTGCAGCTCCAGCCGTATAAATTAGATCTTCGCCTCGGTGGAGCCGTTCACTCGCGAATCGCAGATAGCATCAGATAGCAATAGCATAGATATTTTGTTCATTGTTAGCTAGCTAATCAATTATGCCTCGTTCGTGCATCTTCCCTGGATGTCGCAATGGTCAGGGCACCCGCTTGGTGACTTTATTTAAGTTTCCGAGAGATGACCGCCTGAAAAAACTCTGGATCGATTTTGTAAAAAAAAAAAAAATACATTCTGATGCAGGCTGTGAAGAACGATGCCGACCGTCACAGTGGTCACTGTCTGACTCAGAGTCTGAGTCTGGCTCTGGAGGTTCAAATGAGTAGGGCTGGAGAACTCCAATTAGGCTGCCAGCCTTCGCGAACATCTTCAGGGTGCAGGACACGGGCACAGTACTGCACTGAAACCACGCCCATGCGCTCGGGCACAATTATGTTTTTTCATTATTTTTGAATAATTGCCGGCAGTAAGTCAGGCTCGTTTCCAGTGAGAGTTGGACTCCGCCAAGGTTGCCCTTTGTCACCGATTCTGTTCATAACTTTTATGGACAGAATTTCTAGGCGCAGCCAAGGTGTTGAGAGGATCCGTTTTGGTGGCCTTAGAATCGCTTCTCTGTTTTTTGCAGATGATGTGGTCCTATTGGCTTCATCAGATCGTGATCTACAGCTTTCGCTGGAGCGGTTTGCAGCCGAGTGTGATGCGGCCGGGATGAGGATCAGTTCCTCCAAATCCGAGGCCATGGTCTTGAGCCGGAAAAGGGTAGCATGCCCTCTCCGGGTCGGGGAGGAGGTCCTGCCCCAAGTGGAGGAGTTTAAGTATCTCGGGGTCTTGTTCACGAATGAGGGAAAACTGGAGCGTGAGATCGATAGGCGGATAGGTGCAGCATCCGCAGTGAAGCGGGCGCTGTACCGGTCTGTCGTGGTGAAGAGAGAGCTGAGTCAAAAGGCAAAGCTCTCAATTTACCGATCGATCTACGTTCCCACCCTCATCTATGGTCATGAGCTTTGGGTTGTGACCGAAAGAACGAGATCTCGGATACAAGCGGCTGAAATGAGTTTTCTCCGCAGGGTGTCTGGACTCTCCCTTAGAGATAGGGTGAGAAGCTCAGTCATCCGGGAGGGACTCGGAGTAGAGCCGCTGCTTCTCCACATCGAGAGGAGCCAGTTGAGGTGGCTCGGGCATCTGGTTAGGATTCATTCATTCAACCTTTATTTAGTCAGGTAAATCTTATTGAGCCTCATGGCTCATTTATGAAAGCGACCTGCTAAAACTAAAGAACGATGAACAGCAATGGTAGAATTTCCTTAAACAATAAACAATAAACAATAGAAAACAAAAGAGAAAAAAAAACAAAAGAAAGAAATACATAGTTCCCATGTGACATCACATCTGTGGGTTGTCCTGTTTGACCCTCCCACAAGTAGGCTAAACAGCAGTTGGAGCGCGTTGTAATGGATGTCCATTTTTCACGTTTTTTTTTGTTAATTTCTAATTAATTGCAATGGTTACTTCGTGTTGTGTCAGTGGGTGTTCCAGTCGGGTAGACGTTTGGCCAATGCGCAGGTTTCACTTAATCAAAAAAAAAGTAAACGTGAAGGATTTATTTCATCGGAGAAACACAACCGCCCCATCTCTGCTTGGATCTGCTCTGGAAGACGTCGTGCTTTTGGCCGGTAAACAAAATATTCTACATAAATCATTTTGTGAAACTATGTCAGAACAATGTTAGAGTACAACTGTCTGTGTGTTAGAGCTGTTTTTTTTTATTTATTATTTAGCGACACCGTCTTGCATGCTGTGGTTAGCTTAGCATCTCGCTAACGCGGCCTCCTCACGGTCCACCGGGACCGGCGGGGAGACCGTCCCAGTGGGAGAAGGAGGACGGGAGCCAAGTCGTGCGGGCGACGCGTCGGTCCCATGGGACGTGCCCCTGCGGCCGCGACGGATCCCCGGATAAGCGGACGAAAATGGATGGATGGATGGATGGATGGCATTATTTTTGAGACTTAATTTTATAAGGTAAACAATGTTTTTAATCAGTCAGATTTATATGGGTGATTAATAACACATATTTATGCCGTGTGACAAACTCAAAACACACATTTAATTTTACTTTACACGGTCTTTAAAGATTTCAATTTTTAACCATATTTGGCAAATCTTTAACTAGATGGATGGATTTTTTAAAAAACTTAACCTAATATTTTTGTTACTTTTCTTTGATTGTCCTTTTGGTTGTCATTTTATTTTTACTTGTTTAAAAAAATTGTATGCATCTCTTATGATTGTCTATTCTTGTCATTTTTGTCCACTGTTGTCATCACTCTGTTAAAAATTCAGGTCTCTCTTGTAAATGAGTCCGCGAGGCTCAATGGGATTAACCTATACAAATGAAGGTTGAATGAATATACAGTACTACTGTATGTACAGTATGTTGTTAAAATGACATATATTAAAGAGATTATAACATTGCAAGAGTGTGGGAAGGGTTTAAAATGTATTTAAATACTAAAATAAATATAATGTCGCTACGTCGTAGATTTTCACTTATCGCGGTGGGGTCTGGATCGTAACACCCGCAATAAACGAGGAACTACTGTGATGATTTTTGGCTTAACTTGAGAGGAAAAACCTGTAAGAAGTGCAACTCAGAAACTGGAATCCCCTTTAACACAATTAAAGGAGCAGAGTGGCTCTTTAGATTCCATTGACCCAGTCGAGCAAAAGATGAGAGCAGATTTTGGAGTGGGGTGGTTTGATAGACAGCTGCTGTGTACAGGAGGCCAAGGAGAGTTTATAAAAGACTATCTTGAAAGACAAGTAAGTATTTTTGAGACACAAAGCTTGGTCTCCTCCAGGGCTTGTTATGCTTCTCACTGAGTGGCAGGTTTCAGATGGGCCTGGATAAACACTTCAGCTCCAGCAGACCTCACATACAACTTTTCCACTTTGTTAGCGTTTTATGAAAACAGATTAATATATCCAGTGTAGACATGGTCATGAAATGAAGTCAAAACCACCATAGATACATAGACAAAAGTCTCACAGACGCGTTGAAAATACTTTGTAATCACACACTGTGCAATTTTACAATAACAAAGTAAAGAATTTGGACTGGAAGAGCTCAAAGTAGCTAAAGTTAGCCGTTAGCACAATGGTAAGGCCTTGATTGATGCAAACTTTGTGAGAAACTTTCCAGGTACATGTTACTGATGAGACAAGACAAGGAGCTGCCCCAAGGTTATAAAAATATAACCAGCTGGCCTCACGTCACAGTTGGTTAGCGGTGTTGCTTCACAGCAAGAAGACGGCAGGTTGGACCACCAGCTGGGGGTCTACGTGGAGTTTGCTTGTACCTTCATGGCATGTGCATGTGTGTATTTTCTCCGTGCACTCCGGTTTCCTCCCACCATCCCAAACATCCTTTGAGGATAAATGGCAACTCTAAAATGTCACTAGAGGTGAATGTGAACATGAATGGTTGCCTGTCTGATTATCCGTAGCCCTTTGATGGATGGTGGAACCTGTCCAGAGACTGCACTGCC
Organism: Garcialebias charrua; assembly: GCA_038048925.1. Classification (NCBI taxonomy): domain Eukaryota; kingdom Metazoa; phylum Chordata; class Actinopteri; order Cyprinodontiformes; family Rivulidae; genus Garcialebias; species Garcialebias charrua. Next base: position 11,983 of record JBBPBX010011351.1, on the reverse strand, counting down.
TCTCACCCCCTGAAGATAGGCGGCAACTCCCTTGGGCCTTGAACTTGAAAAAGAAGGAAAGAAAATGGATAGGTGGATGGATTGAAGCTCTAATACCCATCAGCTCTAGCATGTAGCAGATATTCACAGCAAGCCGAACACCAGTGGAAACAGCAGCATTCTGTATGGTAGACACAGGGCCGGCCCAAGGCATAAGCAAACTAAGCAGCTGCTTAGGGCCCCGGGGCCACTAGGGGGCCCCCTAAGTGGAATTGATTTTTTTTTTAGTAATGATTTCTAAATTATTCTAAAATTTTAAGTTCAGCTTTTGCACATTGTTGCATACATTTACTTAGTTTTAAAAACTAATTATTCAACTTTAAATTTCTTTTTATAATCATTTTGACGTGGTTTCAAGTAATAGTTCATTTACATTATTTAAGTATTTTCTTGATATTTTTTATTTTATTTTGTCTGTTTTTGCACAATTTAATTTATTTTTATGTATCCAAGTTATTTTATCTGTTTGTTGTTGATCTTGCACTACAAATTATTTTGAGCATTACTGGTGCAGTTCTTTGGAACCAAAGATAATAAAACCAGAACCAGATGACAACTTTGCTGTAAAATACATTGCATGCTAGTGGTGTTTTTTCTTTCTTTCTTTTGTTACTTTTAGAAACATGATATACTGTATACATATAGGATAATGTAAACAGGGCTGTCAGATTTTAAATGAGTTTATGTCAGGTGGGTGAATGATCTGATCATCTGACTGTTAGTTGCAGTAATCCACATTATTAACAGAAATAGAGGGCCTCAAACCAAATTTCGCTTAGGGCCCCATGGAGGCTTGGGCTGGCCCTGGGTAGACAGACATGCAAACAGCTGAAAAACAAAAAAAGTAAGTGGGACTAATTATAAGTCATTGGTTACTGCTGGTGTGTGGTTGATGTCACCTCAAGAAACAAACATCGTAT
>JBBPBX010011350.1:0-54539 GCA_038048925.1 Garcialebias charrua | reverse complement strand
GGTCATCCTGCTAGTGCTCGTTTAACTTCCTGTCTGCACGTTTAACCAGAATAACCCCCAGAACTCTGCTGCTGACGATGATGACGAGGCTCTTCCTCTCTGCTGGAAACCCAAACAGCTGAAACTCTTTCACTCGTTCCTGTTTGGGCTCAAAGCGCAGCTCGGTTCTGAACCCGGTCCAGAAGTCCAGAACCTAACGGTTCTGAAAATAAACCTCTGGATTCTGACCGATGGAAAAATATCCATCAGTTTTTTTTGTTGTTTTTTTGTTTGTTTTTTGAATCGATGAAATGAACCGATCGGCTGATCGATCAAGTTTCAGACACTTTGATGAACTTTTGTTTCTTTTCTGACAGTTCTGTGCGAAAGTCTTAATCCAGCCTTCCCTGCTTTATGTTCCGCTTCAAGTGGACTGGACGTGTGTTTTCTGCAGGTTGTTGACCGAGGCGGTGTCTCACTGAGCAGGGACTAAAGACAAAATGTCCTTCATGAAGGAGACGCCTGGACGCCTCGTTCGCAGTCGTCCTCTACTTCCTCCTGACGCAGCAGACACTCGCGTCTTTAACAGGATTATTTTTTTTAAGTAAAGTGAAACGTCCGAGCACCAAAAAAAAGCTGATAATTTAAAATGGACTCAGATCTGCTTATCTTCAATTCTAAAGTGTCTTCTAGCAGATGAAACCATGAAGTGGACAACAAAACATCTGCACGGTCACAGCAGTTTTACACGCAGTGAACATTAAAACGAGCCGCCATTTTTAAAAACCAGTCACCCAAACGGCTCGCCGCTCGCACTCGGACTGAACGGTCACGTCATCATTGAGCCACCGTCTGGTCTCTATGGTCACAGCTCGGTGAGATACCCCCGGCACCGCAGTGGTTTCCATAGCGGAGGTTCTGCTGTGGGTCCTGAAACACCAGCTGCTGCTCCTGGAGGCCGGTGTGGCTGATCAGTGGAGCTGATGAACTGATCAGAGACGGTCAGACCAGAGGTCCAACTCTACAGGTACTGACCCACAAAACAGGTACTGACCCACAAAACGGGTACTGACCCACAAAACAGGTACTGACCCACAAAACAGGTACTGACCCACAAAACAGGTACTGACCCACAAAACACCAACTTCAGAGACCTGGGACCCCCACCGGGGGTTGATGAGGACGTTCCTTTATTACATTTCTAACTCTGTAGCAACAAAACGGATGTCTGGTTAAGTCCAATGTTCTTTCTGGAAATCCTCCGAGGGCCCAGACCCACATGAAGGTCCAGACTTTACGTTTGTGCACCGCAGGCTCGGACGAGTCGGCAGGAACAAATAAATCAGATCTTAAAGGTCCACTGACCTGATTTTTAAATTTTCATAAAATTGCTCAAAATATATATATTTTATCATTTAAATATGTTCGTTTTTGCAAACAAAATGATAAATCACTTTAATTTTGCTTTAAAAGTGATTTTGAACTTCAAGCCGTGTTTAATCATGGGAAATCCGATTACACGCGAACGCACCATCTGTGACGTAGTGAGAGGCAGAGGGCTCTGCTATTAAAGAGACCAGAGCCCTCTGCCCGGTGTTGCGTCACAAATGGTGCGTTCGTGTGTAATCGGATTTCCCATGATTAAACACGGCTTGAAGTTCAAAATCACTTTTAAAGCAAAATTAAAGTGATTTATCATTTTGTTTGCAAAAACGAACATATTTAAATGTTAAAAGATATATATTTTGAGCAATTTTATGAAAATTTAAAAATCATGTCAGTGGGGCTTTAAAGCTCTAAACTTCCTGCTGCCCTGAAAACAAAAACACAAGTTGATGTTTCTTCAGCTGAATTAACAAAAATACCAAAGAAATCAGATTTTATCCTCGACATAAAAACTTGTCTGCACGCGTGTCGAGACGAACCCGAAGGACTCGTCGACTGTGAGTCAAGTCTCACAAGTCGTTGGAGCCACTTCCTGTTTACGTTTAGTTTTTCAGCAGGCTTCGTTTGCTCAGAAGGACCGAAGCGTTCTAAACATTTTAGCGTCCCAGAAACCGGAGCGGTCGGGCGTCGAGTCCGACTCGTGGGATCACAGGAGGACCTGGACGGACTCTCGGGTCTGTAACCTAAAGAGAAACTTCAGGGGACACCAGGTCACGCTCTCCGTCCAAACATCTGCCGATTCGAAGCGAAACAAACGGAACCGCGTCTCGCTGCGTCGTTCTTTACGTAGTTTTTAAATGACGTACGCGGCAAACGCACTCGTGTTTCAAGGATTGAAAACTCGTTGGGGTTGCTGACGTGAAGTTCTGGTTTTAACCGTGAATCGTCTCGGGTGGACGCCTCGTTACCTGTTCAGCCAGGTGAGCAAAGATCAAGTCAGACGCCGATGAATTTAAAACGTATAAACGAGTTAAAGACGAAGCTCGTTGAGATAATTTTAGTGTGAAACTTAAAACCTGTTGGTTTTTAGTGGAGCAGGTTTCTACCTGGAAGTGTTGGACCAGAGTCTGGATTCAAAACCAAATCCAGTTCGAGGTTTCTGGTTCCAGCAAAAAGACGGAAAACTTTTCTGACCCCCGTTCTTTTCCAGCTCCTTCATTAAAGCAGAGCGCAGAAGGGCTGAACCCCGGTTGACCAACGAACTGCAGCTTGTTCTTCTCTTGCGTCACTTCCTGGAACATCTTCCAAGTTCTAAAGGTTTTAAAAGGAGCCGGCGCTGGAATCAAAGCTGAACATCAGACAAAATGTTCTGGAAAATTAAACCAAACGTCTAAAACACGAGCCCAGGTTTGACGAACGTCGGCGTTTCTGAAGATTTCCTCTAAACGAGCAGTTTGTACAAATCGGGGTTAATTTAAGATAAAACAGGAAGTTCTTTCTGGACCTTTAAGATGTTTCTTCTGCTCATTTGAGTTTCAGCTGCAGGATTTTCTTAGTTTTCAGCCGAAGCTCTGTATTCATAGAGCGAGGAGGGCTGCAGAGACGAAACATTCACTAAAAAAAACGAGACTTTTTTTTTCAGTTTAAACGTTTTTGGTTTAACCGTTGCAGACTGGTCCTGTTGTCTAAAACTGATTTAAAGACAGTCGGCTGCACTCTGTTGGGTTTTTATGTCTGTTTTATTTTCTTGTGAACTACTGAGCGTGCCTTAATGAAGAAGTTAATTTATTGTTTGCTGTAATCAGTGATTTCTTCTTGAATGTTTTGTGCTGAAACTGAAAATTTTGGGGGGGATAATAAATCATTGAATTGTGAGAATTTGTGCTCTTATTTTGTCAATTTATTCAATATTTTTCACGGTTTTATGAGAAAAATGTGACATTTGTTGTGTATAAGCCCTGATAGTTTCAAACTGAGAAACAAATGAAATCCTGACGCTTGATGTTTGGTGTTGCAGACACGTAAAATGAGCTAAAGTCCCCGTGGAGCCGAAGTGAGCAGTACCGGTAAACCCAGTCCTGTTGACTCAGATTTCACAGCAGAACCACAATTTCAACAATTCACAGGAAGCTGGGCTTTACATGTTCAACCAATTTTACACAATCGCAGCTAAACATGGAGGATTTAGTTGTGTTAACACAGAACGTTCAACCGTGTGCTAATGCTAATTTGTCCAGGACATCCTTGTAAAAGAGGTCGATGATCTCAATGGATTTCTTCCTGGTAAAATAAAGGTATAAAAGAATGTTGCAATGGTTTATCTGAGTGTCCAAAAACTTCTGTAAAACATCTTCAGTTGATCCAAAATGCTGCTGCCAGTCTTAACTGGAGTTAGTGGGAGAGATCATATCTCCAGTTTTAGCTTCTCTCCATTGGCTCCCTGTCAAATCCAGAATTTTAATTAAAATCTTTTCAAACCTACAAAGCTCTCAACAACCTAGCTCCATCTTATATTACAGATTTTATTGTTCCATATTTTCCTAACAGAGCACTTCACTCTCAGACTGCAGGTTTACTTGTGGTTCCTAGAGTTTCCAGCAGCAGAATGGGAGGAAGATCTTTCAGTTGTCAGGCTCCTCTCTTGTGGAACCAACTTCCAGTTTCTGTCCATGAGGCTGACACATTGTCCAGTTTGAAGACTTTCATTTCTGATAAATCCTATAGTTAGTGTTGTCTTGTTCTGCTGCTATAGACTTAGACTACTAGAGAACAAATTGACCTCATTTCTTAAATGAATTGTTAAAATTGAACATTTTAATTTGATACAGTTTCTATCTTAACATGTGATTCTTGACCTGCCATTGTGTATCTGTTCCTCTCAAACCCAGCCGGTTGAAGAAGATGGCGCTTGTCCTGAGCCTGGTTCTGCTAAAGGTTTCTTCCTCAATAGGAAGTTTTTCCTTTCCACTGTCGCCTTCATGCTTGTTCGAGATGAGAGTTCTGTGATGGAGTTAAACTCAAAGCAGTCTGCTCCTCACATAAATAATGTTAAATTATTATTTTATATATGAATGTTTCTGTTCAGTGCCCTGACAAGACTTCTGTTGGCGCTACAGGTCCCTCTCAAAAAATTAGCATACTGTATTGTGATTTTTTTTTTTTCTTTCGGCTTTTTCCCTGCGTTAGGGGTCACCACAGCGATCTAGTCGCATGAAGATTTGGCAGTTGTTTTTACGCCGGATGCCCTTCCTGACACAACCACAGACCACCGAGCAACCACAGCCCTCTGTGTGGAGCAGAGAGCTGATATCTAGGGTTCCCGGGGGAGCAGATGTGGGTTAAGGGCCTTGCTCAAGGGCCCAGAGTGGGGAAGATGAGGGTGGAGACAGGTGTGACCGCTTCACTTATCCCACCCACATCTTTGATGTTGCGGTACCGGGGCTTGAACCGGCGACCTTCCGATCACAAGCGCACCTTCTTAACCTCTGCGCCACCACTCCCCACAGCATACTGTATTGTGATAAAGGTCATTATTTTCCATAATGTAATGATAAAAATGATACTTTCATATATTTTAGATTCATTGCACACCAACTGAAAAATTTCAGGTCTTTTATTGTTTTAATACTGATGATTTTGGCATACAGCTCATGAAAACCCAAAATTCCTGTCTCAAAAAATTAGCATATTTCATCCGACCAATAAAAGAAAAGTGTTTTTAATACAAAAAAGTCAACCTTCAAATAATTATGTTCAGTTATGCACTCAATACTTGGTCGGGAATCCTTTTGCAGAAATGACTGCTTCAATGCGGCGTGGCATGGAGGCAATCAGCCTGTGGCACTGCTGAGGTGTTATGGAGGCCCAGGATGCTTCGATAGCGGCCTTAAGCTCATCCAGAGTGTTGGGTCTTGCGTCTCTCAACTTTCTCTTCACAATATCCACAGATTCTCTCTGGGGTTCAGGTCAGGAGAGTTGGCAGGCCAATTGAGCACAGTAATACCATGGTCAGTAAACCATTTACCAGTGGTTTTGGCTGTGAGCAGGTGCCAGGTCGTGCTGAAAAATGAAATCTTCATCTCCATAAAGCTTTTCAGCAGATGGAAGCATGAAGTGCTCCAAAATCTCCTGATAGCTGCATTGACCCTGCCCTTGATAAAACACAGTGGACCAACACCAGCAGCTGACATGGCACCCCAGACCATCACTGACTGTGGGTACTTGACACTGGACTTCTGGCATTTCCTTCTCCCCAGTCTTCCTCCAGACTCTGGCACCTTGATTTCCGAATGACATGCAAACTTTGCTTTCATCCGAAAAAAGTACTTTGGACCACTGAGCAACAGTCCAGTGCTGCTTCTCTGTAGTCCAGGTCAGGCGCTTCTGCCGCTGTTTCTGGTTCAAAAGTGGCTTGACCTGGGGAATGCGGCACCTGTAGCCCATTTCCTGCACACACCTGTGTACGGTGGCTCTGGAATCGGCCCTTCTCCACAATCTTCCTCAGGGTCTGGTCACCTCTTCTCATTTTCTGCCACACTTTTCCCTTCCCACAGACTTCCCACTGAGGTGCCTTGATACAGCACTCTGGGAACAGCCTATTCGTTCAGAAATTTATTTCTGTGTCTTACCCTCTTGCTTGAGGGTGTCAATGATGGCCTTCTGGACAGCAGTCAGGTCGGCAGTCTTACCCATGATTGTGGTTTTGAGTAATGAACCAGGCTGGGAGTTTTTAGAAGCCTCAGGAATCTTTTGCAGGTGTTTAGAGTTAATTCGTTGATTCAGATGATTAGGTTAATAGCTCGTTTAGAGAACCTTTTCATGGTATGCTAATTTTTTTAGATAGGAATTTTGGGTTTTCATGAGCTGTATGCCACAATCATCAGTATTAAAACAATAAAAGACCTGAAATATTTCAGTTGATGTGCAATGAATCTAAAATATATGAAAGTATCATTTTTATCATTACATTATGGAAAATAATGACCTTCATCACAATATGCTATTTTTTTAGAAGGACCTGTATATGAATAAACTGAACTGAAAGTAATGTCAAAACTTCTGTTTTACTGACTTTTTTAATTAAAGCTTTTAATTTTTACTTTAAAACCTGAAGTTTTTTTTTTTATGTATATACTTCAATAACATAGATAAATAAACGTTCACCAGATGTTGGTTTAATGGTTAAAGAATCTCAGATACGACTCGGTTTGAGGCTGTCTCCAGTTTGTGCTACCCCGCCCCCTCCAGAAAAGGCGGGAATCACCGTGGCAACAAACAGCTTCTTTGTTTTTTTGTTCCTTTTAGGCTTTCTACAGAACGGGGAAAATTTAGTGTTTACTTTAAACAAATTAAAATTTAATTAAAAAATAAAATAGATTTAAGTGCATTAAGAAATTAATTATTTAACTGATACGAAGCAAAAGCTTCTCTCCTGAAGAACAGTGAATATAGCATTAAATGAACAAAAAAAACTTTTAAAGGATGTCATCTAACAAATTTATTAAAAATTTCAGTGTAAAAGGACAAAAAAATATCTCAAAAATTTCAGTGTAAAAGGACAAAAACATGTCAAAAGGACAGTCGTGTACATAATAATCTAGAGGCAAACATCAGCGGGTCAGCAGAGCAGTTCTTGACTTTGGTAAAAGTTTCACAGCAGAACAAACGCTCTTGCTTTTTAATTTATTCACGTCCAACCAGGATTACTCTGCTGCAAAAACAGGCACTTGTTGCAGCCCCATCCTGTGTGCATAGACTTTACATGATCGCCCGAGGAAAAGGTCTTTCGCTCGGTCGAAACCTGATTCAGAGCTGTGCTGGTGAACAGAACATTCACAGAAAAATGGTTTAACAAACATCAGAGAAAAGAAGAGCCACAAGATGGATTCAATCTAAAAGAAGTTAGAATTTATAAAATGGAGAATTTTCTTTAAAAAGTCCAAAGTGCCTACATTTATATCTTGACTTTTCTTTTTGTGGCGTTCTTGTTCCGTGCAGAAGAACCCGTTGTGTTAGACTCAATCAGTGCTCGAGTTGCGCAGCAGCTTCGGTGTGTTTCTGTGTTCAGTGCCGTGTGTTTCTGTGTTCAGTGCCGATATGTGATCCGTGTCTGCATCAGTGGTTCTGACTACAACATAAAACTCTCCGGTCTGAAGGGTTCTCTCAGGTTTCAGATGGATCTCCGTTCGTTTGGCTACAAGAACAGATCCAGGGTGGCTTTAGAGGAGGTGGTCCATCCAAACCGTTTGTCAAATTAAAGTCCGGGGTTCTTATCAGGACACCGTAGAACTGTTCTGGTCTTTCTAAGGTTCGATTACGATAAAAACGTGACTGATGGTCGTGAACTTAAGGATGTGAGGAAAGAACTGGATCCAGTCTTGGTGCTGCCCCAGGATCTGGACCAAAACTCCTCCAGAACCAGGAGAGATGAACAGAAACCCACTGAGTTCTACAGGCTGCTGGGTCAGAACCTGGAACCAGTCCTTCACTCACAGCTTTAACGTTCCTTTTTAATAAACAACTCTGTGGAATCTGTTGTTTTTGTTCACGTCCGGTTAATTCAAATCATTTTAGAACCTGATAAAGACCCGATCCGTCTATTATGACCCGGGAATAACAACAGTGAACTTTTTCTTCCACCAGAAATGAATAAATACCCAACAGTGGAAGAGCTTCAGCTGAACTTATACAGTAAACATAAAACTGCAGATGGAAACTGGGTCTTGTTTTCTCTCTAAACTTTGAAACATAAATATAACTTTAGGCTCCTTTTCATTAGAAAACAACTTTTTTATGATCGAATTTTATCATGTTTTTATGAATTTGATCACGTTTTTATGAATTTCATCACAAATTTCATGTTTTTATGAATTTCATTATGTTTTATGAATTTCATCACAAATTTCATGTTTTTATGAATTTCATAATGTCACGTTTTTACAAATTTCATCATGAATTTCATGCTTTTATGAATTTCATCACGAATTTCATGTTTTTATGAATTTCATTGTCATCATGTTTTTACAAATTTCATCATAAATTTCATGTTTTTATGAATTTCATCATGTTTTATGAATTTCATCACGAATTTCATCATGTTTTATGAATTTCACCAAAAATTTCATCATCTTTTATGAATTTCATCACAAATTTCATCATCTTTTATGAATTTATCACAAATTTCATCATGTTTTTATGAATTTTGTAGTGAATTTCATGTTTTATGAATTTCATCACAAATGTCATGTTTTTATTAATTTCATAATGTCACGTTTTTACAAATTTCATCATGAATTTCACGTTTTTACGAATTTCATCATGAATTTCAACATGTTTTTATGAATTTTGTCATGAATTTCATCATGTTTTATGAATTTCATCACGAATTTCATGTTTGTATGAATTTCATATCACGTTTTTACAAATTTCATCATGAATTTCATGCTTTTATGAATTTCATCACGAATTTCATCATGTTTTTATGAATTTTGTTATGAATTTCATCATGAATTTCATCATGTTTTATGAATTTCATCATGTTTTATGAATTTCATCATGTTTTGTTGCTTTAAATTATGTCAGTGATCCAGATTCACCTTGTTTTAAATCAACACTTCCTATTGATTGTTGGGTCATGCGGTTATGTTGAGGTTCTTTGCTCAGGTCAAGCACTGATCTTTTGACAAAGCAGGTTCGTTTACTAAAACCACCGAGGACCTGAAACCAGAAGAAAACCTACCGGGCTATGAAAACTACAGCCTACAGAAAACGGTCCAGCCGTGGACTCGAATGATTCCTGAAGTGTGGAAGTTGAGGTCGGCCGGTCGGGACCACAGTCCAAAGATCCTGAGTGAGTCCTGTCCGGGAGCTGCCTGTGAAGGAGGTCTGAGTGCACGGTGAGCTACGAGTTTTTCAGCATGCTGATCTGAGCAAAGATTTTGAGCGCCGGGCCCAGTTTGATGTTCATGGTTCCCATGAGGTGGTCCTCCTTCAGCAGCAGCAGCGCCTGGCCGTCGATCTCCTGACAGCGAAACTCCTCGGCGATCTCCAAACAACCTGCGGCCAAACATGGACACCAGTCAATCAATCAATCAATTTATTCACTCGATTAAAAAAAAATCATCAGTTTACAAACACAGTCTCTGACAAAACATATTTACACGAGTGAAGAGGGAGCAGGAAGAAGAAAATCTTGTATAGACCTGCCCTCACCAGTCATGTGACAGCGGAGAAAACTCACGGCAGGTACCTGCCTCCGTATGTCGGTTTGATGTCCGGATCAGCACCAGTCGGTGCGTACAAAAATTATTCACACACTGTTTTAGTCTTATCGTAAATTCATACCGTATGTCAGCGTTTTAAAACAACTTTAGTCGCCGTTTAAAAGTTTTATTGTTTTACCTCACTTTGCCTGCATGTTTTCAGGATGGGAGGGGGCGTGAGCTATGATGCGTTTGTAGTGATGGCCAAATGAAGCAATAAAGCAGTATTGAACCACTTTGCCAATTGTATTGAACTTGGGTTCATTCATTCAAAGGTTCATTTCAGTGACATCTAGTGGTGAAATAGACCAGTGTTTTTCAACCTTTTTTGAGCCAAGGCACAGTGTTTTCATTGAAAAAAATCCCGAGGCACACCATCAACCAAAATTGTAAACATAGATGCACTGTATCCACCTATATTAAATATATAGTCATTCTTATTAAAGTGTCTTGAATAGGAATGAAATGAACACAAAAATGTATTATCATATTTTGTATTTCTTATTTCAAATTGCACTTAACATGTCTTCAAAAATACACCCGAACAGTACCACAACAATGTGGTCTTAAATTTAAAGAGGTTGTAGAAAGGGGGGGCTATTTTGATAATTTCCAAGGCACACCTGACGATCACTCGCGGCACACTAGTGTGTCTAGGCACAGTGGTTGAAAAACACTGAAATAGACAATACACACTGTCTGTTTTATATACTGTACTGTACTGTTTCACTGTATGTTCAGCTGATTCATTAGATATGTTGACTAGTATCTGGGATTGAGAGAGGGTGTGCTTTAGAAAACTAGGTGCAGGGAAGGTGGGTTGTGCTTGTGTAACTCAGACAGTCATGAAATTAGGGGATGGGAATTCAGATGGATTTTGTGATGAAGTCTCCACTCGAATGTTAAAATTACATTAGTAATAAACAACTTAAAACAAGCAACAGCAAAGAATTATTATGTAAATGTATTTATCTATTCTCACCCGATCTATCCGAAACAAAAGGCTTGAAAAATAAATTAATACCACAAGGTATGCAGTGACCGAGGATTGAGCCTGGGTCTTTCGGGCCGCAAACCAGGTCCACTGCCTCGGCACCATCTTGGCATTTATCCATCCAAACTTATCATGCACGCACACTTAACCCTATACGTAGTGGGTTCGCAAGGGCTGCTGCTATTGTGTGGATTCATTCGGGGACCGAAGCAGTAACTGCTTCATACGTCATCACTTATGTAACTTGCTCTGCCGTAAAGCACGCTTCGTAGCAGAGGTTCAAAGAGAACGCAACTTCGAGTTCAAAGCAAGGATCGGAGCTTCGCGTCAGATTTACATCACTAGTTTGAGGGTCCTGGAAAAACTAAACTCCCACTGAATTAGATACAAATAGTCATTTTAGGCAAGGTTCACAGCATTTCATGAGAACACACATGCTGCATTTGTTACACGTCAACGCTGACACGTCGTGTTTGTTACACGTCACAGCTGACACGTCGCGTTTGTTACACGTCACAGCTGACACGCTGCGTTTGTTACACATCACCGCAGACACGTCGCGTTTATTACACGTCACTGCTGACACGTCGCGTTTGTTACACGTCACCGCTGACACGCCGCTTTTGTTACAGGTCACCGCTGAGACGTCACGTTTGTTACACGTCACCGCTGACACGCCGCTTTTGTTACAGGTCACCGCTGAGACGTCACGTTTGTTACACGTCACCGCTGACACGCTGCATTTGTTACACGTCACTGCTGACATGTTGTGTTTCTTACACGTCACCGCTGACACGTCGCGTTTGTTACACGTCACCGCTGACACGCCGCGTTTGTTACAGGTCACCGCTGAGACGTCGCGTTTGTTACACGTCACTGCTGACATGCTGTTTGTTACACGTCACTGCTGACACGCTGCGTTTTTTACACGTCACCGCTGACACGTTGCGTTTGTTACACGTCACTGCTGACATGCTGTTTGTTACACGTCACTGCTGACATGCTGTTTGTTACAAGTCACTGCTGACACGCTGCGTTTTTTTACACGTCACCGCTGACACGCTGCGTTTGTTACACGTCACTGCTGACATGCTGTGTTTGTTACACGTCACCGCTGACACATCGCGTTTGTTACAGGTCACCGCTGACACGCTGCGTTTGTTGCACGTCACTGCTGACATGCTGTTTGTTACACGTCACTGCTGACACGCTGCGTTTGTTACACGTCACTGCTGACATGCTGTGTTTGTTACACGTCACCGCTGACACGTCGCGTTTGTTACATGTCACCGCTGACATGTCGTGTTTGTTACACGTCACTGCTGACACGTTGCGTTTGTTACACGTCACTGCTGACACGTCATGTTTGTTACACGTCACTGCTGACATGCCGCGTTTGTTACACGTCACCGCTGACACGCGTTTGTTACATGTCACCGCTGACACGTCGCATTTGTTACACGTCACTGCTGACAAGCCGCGTTTGTTACACATCACGGCTGACACGCTGAGTTTGTTACACGTCACTGCTGACATGCTGCGTTTGTTACACGTCACCGCTGACACGCTGAGTTTGTTACACGTCACAGCTGACACGTTGCGTTTGTTACGCGTCACCGCTGACACGCTGCAATTGTTACACGTCACCGCCAACACGTCGCATTTGTTACACGTCACCGCTGACACGTCGCGTTTGTTACACGTCACCGCTGACATGCTACATTTGTTACACGTCACCGCTGACACGTCGCGTTTGTTACACGTCAACGCTGACACGTCGCGTTTGTTACACGTCAACGCTGACACGTCGCGTTTGTTACACGTCAACGCTGACACGTTGCGTTTGTTACACGTCACCGCTGATGCGCCACGTTTGTTACACGTCACTGCTGACACGCCGCGTTTGTTACAAGTCACCGCTAACACGCTGCATTTGTTACAGGTCACCGCTGACACGCCGCGTTTGTTACAAGTCACCGCTAACACGCTGCATTTGTTACAGGTCACCGCTGACACGCCGTGTTTGTTACATGTCACTGCTGACACGTCGCGTTCGTTACACGTCACCGCTGACACGCAACGTTTGTTACACGTCACCGCTGACACGCAACGTTTGTTACACGTCACCGCTGACACGCCGCGTTTGTTACGCGTCACCGCTGACACGCCGCGTTTGTTACACGTCACCGCTGACACGCCGCGTTTGTTACACGTCACCGCTGACACGCCGCTTTGTTACACGTCACCGCTGACACGCCGCGTTTGTTACACGTCACCGCTGACACGCCGCGTTTGTTACACGTCACCGCTGACACGCCGCATTTGTTACACGTCACCGCTGACACGCCGCATTTGTTACACGTCACCGCTGACACGCCGCATTTGTTACACGTCACCGCTGACACGCCGCGTTTGTTACAGGTCACCGCTGACACGTCGCGTTTGTTACACGTCACTGCTGACACGCCACGTTTGTTACACGTCACCGCTGACACGCCGCGATTGTTACAGGTCACCGCTGACACGTTGCGTTTTGTTACAGGTCAACGCTGACACGCCGCGTTTGTTACATGTCACTGCTGACACGCCGCGTTTGTTACACGTCACGGCTGAGACGTCGCGTTTGTTACACGTCACGGCTGAGACGTCGCGTTTGTTACATGTCACCGCTGACACGTCGCGTTTGTTACACGTCACTGCTGACACGCCGCGTTTGTTACACGTCACGGCTGAGACGTTGCGTTTGTTACACGTCACCGCTGACACGTCGCGTTTGTTACACGTCACTGCTGACACGCTGCATTTTTTACACGTCACCGCTGACACGCTGCGTTTTTTACACGTCACCGCTGACACGTTGCGTTTTTTACACGTCACCGCTGACACGCTGCGTTTGTTACACGTCACCGCTGACACGCTGCGTTTGTTACACGTCACCGCTGACACGCTGCGTTTGTTACACGTCACCGCTGACACGCTGAGTTTGTTACACATCACCGCTGACACGCTGCGTTTGTTACACGTCACCGCTAACACTTTGAGTTTGTTACATGTCACCGCTGACACGTCGCGTTTGTTACACGTCACCGCTGACACGTCGCGTTTGTTACACGTCACTGCTGACATGTCGCGTTTGTTACACGTCACTGCTGATACGCCGCGTTTCTTACACGTCACCGCTGACACGTTGCGTTTGTTACACGTCACCGCTGACATGTTACATTTGTTACACGTCACAGCTGACACATTGCATTTGTTACATGTCACCGCTGACACGCTACATTTGTTACACGTCACAGCCGACACGTCACATTTGTTACACGTCACTGCTGACACGTCGCGTTTGTTACACGTCACCGCTGACATGCTACATTTGTTACACGTCACCGCCGACACGTCGCATTTGTTACACGTCACCGCTGACACGTTTCGTTTGTTACACGTCACCGCTGACATGCTACATTTGTTACACGTCACTGCTGACACGTCGCGTTTGTTACACGTCAACGCTGACATGTCGCGTTTGTTACACGTCACTGCTGACACGTCGCGTTTGTTACACGTCACCGCTGATGCGCCGCGTTTCGTCACTGCTGACACGTCCCGTTCGTTACACGTCACCGCTGACACGTCGCGTTTGTTACACGTCACTGCTGACACGTCGCACTTGTTACAAGTCACTGCTGACACGTCACGTTTGTTACACGTCAACGCTGACATGTCGCGTTTGTTACACGTCACTGCTGACACGTCGCGTTTGTTACACGTCACCGCTGATGCGCCGCGTTTCGTCACTGCTGACACGTCCCGTTCGTTACACGTCACCGCTGACACGTCGCGTTTGTTACACGTCACTGCTGACACGTCGCACTTGTTACAAGTCACTGCTGACACGTCACGTTTGTTACACGTCACTGCTGACACGTTGCATTTGTTACAGGTCACTGTTGACACGTCACGTTTGTTACACGTCACTGCTGACACGTTGCATTTGTTACAGGTCACTGTTGACACGTTGCATTTGTTACAGGTCACTGTTGACACGTTGCGTTTGTTACACGTCACTGCTGACACGTCACGTTTGTTACACGTCACCGCTGACACGTTGCGTTTGTTACACGTCACTGCTGACATGCCGCGTTTGTTACACGTCACCGCTGACACGGTGCATTTGTTACACGTCACTGCTGACATGCCGCGTTTGTTACACGTCACCGCTGACACGGTGCATTTGTTACAAGTCACCGCTGACACGTCGCGTTTGTTACACGTCACTGCTGACACGTCGCACTTGTTACAAGTCACTGCTGACACGTCACGTTTGTTACACGTCACTGCTGACACGTTGCATTTGTTACAGGTCACTGTTGACACGTTGCGTTTGTTACACGTCACTGCTGACACGTTGCATTTGTTACAGGTCACTGTTGACACGTTGCATTTGTTACAGGTCACTGTTGACACGTTGCGTTTGTTACACGTCACTGCTGACACGTCACGTTTGTTACACGTCACCGCTGACACGGTGCATTTGTTACACGTCACTGCTGACATGCCGCGTTTGTTACACGTCACCGCTGACACGTCCCGTTCGTTACACGTCACCGCTGACACATCCCGTTCGTTACACGTCACCGCTGACACGTCGCATTTGTTACACGTCACTGCTGACACGTCACGTTTCTTCCACGTCACCGCTGACAACCCAGAAATGTGGGCCGGTGTTGTGCCAAAAATAGACTGGCTGCCAAATGGTGGCTGCGTGCATGGGAGGACTTTAAGATTAACACTTAAAAACAATTATTTGTTTGTTCGACATTATAGTAGAGGTGTGTCTCAGTTTAACTTTTACTTAATAAATGAACTCTGATGGTCAAATCAGCTGCATTTCAAAAGCCGATACGTGGGAGTGTGCAGAAGGACGAATCGCTGTGCATGTCTTCCAAATTTAACAAGCACCTAAAACAATTATTTGTTTGCTCTACGTTATAGTAAAGGTGTGTCTCAGTTGATGCACTTCAATGGTCAGATCAGCTGCATTTCACCGGGGTAGCGCGGTGAAATGCAGCTGATCTGACGTGTGCTCCAGGTGAGCTGGATGAAGGTGGCAGTCTATGGCAAGCTGATTGTGTCATTAATAGCCACTTTTACCTTTTACATGACACAACGGCATGCCATACTACTCGAGTGCCATCTAGGAGCTGAAAATGGTAGTGCTCAATATTTTCAGTCAGAATGAATGAAAATGGTCATATCTCAGCCAAAAGTTGGTTTATAAATATGGAAAAAAACATAAATACGTTGCTTCGTAGTATAAGTCGCAGGACATGTAAATTATGCCACCAAAAAAACCCGCAACTTATAGGGCGAAAAATACGTTACTCACAACTTTAGTCAAATATGTTATTTACAATCCTTAAATCATTTTCACTTCCTCCATCTGGTGTCTCAGACACACATTTTCAGAATCGCTGGATAAAAACATTTTGGAGCTCTGCCAGAAAAAAACACTGCAATAAGTCATATCAACACTTTCAATAAAGTTTTTCTGACTCAGATAAAAAGTGCACTCGAATGTTAAAATTACATTAGTAATAAACAACTTAAAACAAGCAACAGCAAAGAATTATTATGTACATGTATTTATCTATTCTCACCCGATCTATCCGAAACAAAAGGCTTGAAAAATAAATTAATACCACAAGGTATGCAGTGACCGAGGATTGAGCCTGGGTCTTTCGGGCCGCAAACCAGGTCCACTGCCTCGGCACCATCTTGGCATTTATCCATCCAAACTTATCATGCACGCACACTTAACCCTATACGTAGTGGGTTCGCAAGGGCTGCTGCTATTGTGTGGATTCATTCGGGGACCGAAGCAGTAACTGCTTCATACGTCATCACTTATGTAACTTGCTCTGCCGTAAAGCACGCTTCGTAGCAGAGGTTCAAAGAGAACGCAACTTCGAGTTCAAAGCAAGGATCGGAGCTTCGCGTCAGATTTACATCACTAGTTTGAGGGTCCTGGAAAAACTAAACTCCCACTGAATTAGATACAAATAGTCATTTTAGGCAAGGTTCACAGCATTTCATGAGAACACACATGCTGCATTTGTTACACGTCAACGCTGACACGTCGTGTTTGTTACACGTCACAGCTGACACGTCGCGTTTGTTACACGTCACAGCTGACACGCTGCGTTTGTTACACATCACCGCAGACACGTCGCGTTTATTACACGTCACTGCTGACACGTCGCGTTTGTTACACGTCACCGCTGACACGCCGCTTTTGTTACAGGTCACCGCTGAGACGTCACGTTTGTTACACGTCACCGCTGACACGCCGCTTTTGTTACAGGTCACCGCTGAGACGTCACGTTTGTTACACGTCACCGCTGACACGCTGCATTTGTTACACGTCACTGCTGACATGTTGTGTTTCTTACACGTCACCGCTGACACGTCGCGTTTGTTACACGTCA
The DNA here is from genome assembly GCA_038048925.1 of Garcialebias charrua. NCBI lineage: Eukaryota > Metazoa > Chordata > Actinopteri > Cyprinodontiformes > Rivulidae > Garcialebias > Garcialebias charrua. The sequence goes on along the minus strand of JBBPBX010011350.1, from coordinate 37,434 downwards.
CCGCTGACACGCCGCGTTTGTTACAGGTCACCGCTGAGACGTCGCGTTTGTTACACGTCACTGCTGACATGCTGTTTGTTACACGTCACTGCTGACACGCTGCGTTTTTTACACGTCACCGCTGACACGTTGCGTTTGTTACACGTCACTGCTGACATGCTGTTTGTTACACGTCACTGCTGACATGCTGTTTGTTACAAGTCACTGCTGACACGCTGCGTTTTTTACACGTCACCGCTGACACGCTGCGTTTGTTACACGTCACTGCTGACATGCTGTGTTTGTTACACGTCACCGCTGACACATCGCGTTTGTTACAGGTCACCGCTGACACGCTGCGTTTGTTGCACGTCACTGCTGACATGCTGTTTGTTACACGTCACTGCTGACACGCTGCGTTTGTTACACGTCACTGCTGACATGCTGTGTTTGTTACACGTCACCGCTGACACGTCGCGTTTGTTACATGTCACCGCTGACATGTCGTGTTTGTTACACGTCACTGCTGACACGTTGCGTTTGTTACACGTCACTGCTGACACGTCATGTTTGTTACACGTCACTGCTGACATGCCGCGTTTGTTACACGTCACCGCTGACACGCGTTTGTTACATGTCACCGCTGACACGTCGCATTTGTTACACGTCACTGCTGACAAGCCGCGTTTGTTACACATCACGGCTGACACGCTGAGTTTGTTACACGTCACTGCTGACATGCTGCGTTTGTTACACGTCACCGCTGACACGCTGAGTTTGTTACACGTCACAGCTGACACGTTGCGTTTGTTACGCGTCACCGCTGACACGCTGCAATTGTTACACGTCACCGCCAACACGTCGCATTTGTTACACGTCACCGCTGACACGTCGCGTTTGTTACACGTCACCGCTGACATGCTACATTTGTTACACGTCACCGCTGACACGTCGCGTTTGTTACACGTCAACGCTGACACGTCGCGTTTGTTACACGTCAACGCTGACACGTCGCGTTTGTTACACGTCAACGCTGACACGTTGCGTTTGTTACACGTCACCGCTGATGCGCCACGTTTGTTACACGTCACTGCTGACACGCCGCGTTTGTTACAAGTCACCGCTAACACGCTGCATTTGTTACAGGTCACCGCTGACACGCCGCGTTTGTTACAAGTCACCGCTAACACGCTGCATTTGTTACAGGTCACCGCTGACACGCCGTGTTTGTTACATGTCACTGCTGACACGTCGCGTTCGTTACACGTCACCGCTGACACGCAACGTTTGTTACACGTCACCGCTGACACGCAACGTTTGTTACACGTCACCGCTGACACGCCGCGTTTGTTACGCGTAACCGCTGACACGCCGCGTTTGTTACACGTCACCGCTGACACGCCGCGTTTGTTACACGTCACCGCTGACACGCCGCATTTGTTACACGTCACCGCTGACACGCCGCGTTTGTTACACGTCACCGCTGACACGCCGCGTTTGTTACACGTCACCGCTGACACGCCGCCTTTGTTACACGTCACCGCTGACACGCCGCATTTGTTACACGTCACCGCTGACACGCCGCATTTGTTACACGTCACCGCTGACACGCCGCGTTTGTTACAGGTCACCGCTGACACGCCGCGTTTGTTACACGTCACTGCTGACACGCCACGTTTGTTACACGTCACCGCTGACACGCCGCATTGTTACAGGTCACCGCTGACACGTTGCGTTTTGTTACAGGTCAACGCTGACACGCCGCGTTTGTTACATGTCACTGCTGACACGCCGCGTTTGTTACACGTCACGGCTGAGACGTCGCGTTTGTTACACGTCACGGCTGAGACGTCGCGTTTGTTACATGTCACCGCTGACACGTCGCGTTTGTTACACGTCACTGCTGACACGCCGCGTTTGTTACACGTCACGGCTGAGACGTTGCGTTTGTTACACGTCACCGCTGACACGTCGCGTTTGTTACACGTCACCGCTGACACGCTGTTTTTTACACGTCACCGCTGACACGTTGCGTTTTTTACACGTCACCGCTGACACGCTGCGTTTTTTACACGTCACCGCTGACACGCTGCGTTTGTTACACGTCACCGCTGACACGCTGCGTTTGTTACACGTCACCGCTGACACGCTGCGTTTGTTACACGTCACCGCTGACACGCTGAGTTTGTTACACATCACCGCTGACACGCTGCGTTTGTTACACGTCACCGCTAACACTTTGAGTTTGTTACATGTCACCGCTGACACGTCGCGTTTGTTACACGTCACCGCTGACACGTCGCGTTTGTTACACGTCACTGCTGACATGTCGCGTTTGTTACACGTCACTGCTGATACGCCGCGTTTCTTACACGTCACCGCTGACACGTTGCGTTTGTTACACGTCACCGCTGACATGTTACATTTGTTACACGTCACAGCTGACACATTGCATTTGTTACATGTCACCGCTGACACGCTACATTTGTTACACGTCACAGCCGACACGTCACATTTGTTACACGTCACTGCTGACACGTCGCGTTTGTTACACGTCACCGCTGACATGCTACATTTGTTACACGTCACCGCCGACACGTCGCATTTGTTACACGTCACCGCTGACACGTTTCGTTTGTTACACGTCACCGCTGACATGCTACATTTGTTACACGTCACTGCTGACACGTCGCGTTTGTTACACGTCAACGCTGACATGTCGCGTTTGTTACACGTCACTGCTGACACGTCGCGTTTGTTACACGTCACCGCTGATGCGCCGCGTTTCGTCACTGCTGACACGTCCCGTTCGTTACACGTCACCGCTGACACGTCGCGTTTGTTACACGTCACTGCTGACACGTCGCACTTGTTACAAGTCACTGCTGACACGTCACGTTTGTTACACGTCACTGCTGACACGTTGCATTTGTTACAGGTCACTGTTGACACGTCACGTTTGTTACACGTCACTGCTGACACGTTGCATTTGTTACAGGTCACTGTTGACACGTTGCATTTGTTACAGGTCACTGTTGACACGTTGCGTTTGTTACACGTCACTGCTGACACGTCACGTTTGTTACACGTCACCGCTGACACGTTGCGTTTGTTACACGTCACTGCTGACATGCCGCGTTTGTTACACGTCACCGCTGACACGTGCTTTGTTACACGTCACTGCTGTTACACGTCACCGCTGACACGTCCCGTTCGTTACACGTCACCGCTGACACGTCGCGTTTGTTACACGTCACTGCTGACACGTCGCGCTTGTTACAAGTCACTGCTGACACGTCACGTTTGTTACACGTCACTGCTGACACGTTGCATTTGTTACAGGTCACTGTTGACACGTTGCGTTTGTTACACGTCACTGCTGACACGTTGCATTTGTTACAGGTCACTGTTGACACGTTGCATTTGTTACAGGTCACTGTTGACACGTTGCGTTTGTTACACGTCACTGCTGACACGTCACGTTTGTTACACGTCACCGCTGACACGGTGCATTTGTTACACGTCACTGCTGACATGCCGCGTTTGTTACACGTCACCGCTGACACGTCCCGTTCGTTACACGTCACCGCTGACACATCCCGTTCGTTACACGTCACCGCTGACACGTCGCATTTGTTACACGTCACTGCTGACACGTCACGTTTCTTCCACGTCACCGCTGACAACCCAGAAATGTGGGCCGGTGTTGTGCCAAAAATAGACTGGCTGCCAAATGGTGGCTGCGTGCATGGGAGGACTTTAAGATTAACACTTAAAAACAATTATTTGTTTGTTCGACATTATAGTAGAGGTGTGTCTCAGTTTAACTTTTACTTAATAAATGAACTCTGATGGTCAAATCAGCTGCATTTCAAAAGCCGATACGTGGGAGTGTGCAGAAGGACGAATCGCTGTGCATGTCTTCCAAATTTAACAAGCACCTAAAACAATTATTTGTTTGCTCTACGTTATAGTAAAGGTGTGTCTCAGTTGATGCACTTCAATGGTCAGATCAGCTGCATTTCACCGGGGTAGCGCGGTGAAATGCAGCTGATCTGACATGTGCTCCAGGTGAGCTGGATGAAGGTGGCAGTCTATGGCAAGCTGATTGTGTCATTAATAGCCACTTTTACCTTTTACATGACACAACGGCATGCCATACTACTCGAGTGCCATCTAGGAGCTGAAAATGGTAGTGCTCAATATTTTCAGTCAGAATGAATGAAAATGGTCATATCTCAGCCAAAAGTTGGTTTATAAATATGGAAAAAAACATAAATACGTTGCTTCGTAGTATAAGTCGCAGGACATGTAAATTATGCCACCAAAAAAACCCGCAACTTATAGGGCGAAAAATACGTTACTCACAACTTTAGTCAAATATGTTATTTACAATCCTTAAATCATTTTCACTTCCTCCATCTGGTGTCTCAGACACACATTTTCAGAATCGCTGGATAAAAACATTTTGGAGCTCTGCCAGAAAAAAACACTGCAATAAGTCATATCAACACTTTCAATAAAGTTTTTCTGACTCAGATAAAAAGTGCACTCGAATGTTAAAATTACATTAGTAATAAACAACTTAAAACAAGCAACAGCAAAGAATTATTATGTACATGTATTTATCTATTCTCACCCGATCTATCCGAAACAAAAGGCTTGAAAAATAAATTAATACCACAAGGTATGCAGTGACCGAGGATTGAGCCTGGGTCTTTCGGGCCGCAAACCAGGTCCACTGCCTCGGCACCATCTTGGCATTTATCCATCCAAACTTATCATGCACGCACACTTAACCCTATACGTAGTGGGTTCGCAAGGGCTGCTGCTATTGTGTGGATTCATTCGGGGACCGAAGCAGTAACTGCTTCATACGTCATCACTTATGTAACTTGCTCTGCCGTAAAGCACGCTTCGTAGCAGAGGTTCAAAGAGAACGCAACTTCGAGTTCAAAGCAAGGATCGGAGCTTCGCGTCAGATTTACATCACTAGTTTGAGGGTCCTGGAAAAACTAAACTCCCACTGAATTAGATACAAATAGTCATTTTAGGCAAGGTTCACAGCATTTCATGAGAACACACATGCTGCATTTGTTACACGTCAACGCTGACACGTCGTGTTTGTTACACGTCACAGCTGACACGTCGCGTTTGTTACACGTCACAGCTGACACGCTGCGTTTGTTACACATCACCGCAGACACGTCGCGTTTATTACACGTCACTGCTGACACGTCGCGTTTGTTACACGTCACCGCTGACACGCCGCTTTTGTTACAGGTCACCGCTGAGACGTCACGTTTGTTACACGTCACCGCTGACACGCCGCTTTTGTTACAGGTCACCGCTGAGACGTCACGTTTGTTACACGTCACCGCTGACACGCTGCATTTGTTACACGTCACTGCTGACATGTTGTGTTTCTTACACGTCACCGCTGACACGTCGCGTTTGTTACACGTCACCGCTGACACGCCGCGTTTGTTACAGGTCACCGCTGAGACGTCGCGTTTGTTACACGTCACTGCTGACATGCTGTTTGTTACACGTCACTGCTGACACGCTGCGTTTTTTACACGTCACCGCTGACACGTGCGTTTGTTACACGTCACTGCTGACATGCTGTTTGTTACACGTCACTGCTGACATGCTGTTTGTTACAAGTCACTGCTGACACGCTGCGTTTTTTACACGTCACCGCTGACACGCTGCGTTTGTTACACGTCACTGCTGACATGCTGTGTTTGTTACACGTCACCGCTGACACATCGCGTTTGTTACAGGTCACCGCTGACACGCTGCGTTTGTTGCACGTCACTGCTGACATGCTGTTTGTTACACGTCACTGCTGACACGCTGCGTTTGTTACACGTCACTGCTGACATGCTGTGTTTGTTACACGTCACCGCTGACACGTCGCGTTTGTTACATGTCACCGCTGACATGTCGTGTTTGTTACACGTCACTGCTGACACGTTGCGTTTGTTACACGTCACTGCTGACACGTCATGTTTGTTACACGTCACTGCTGACATGCCGCGTTTGTTACACGTCACCGCTGACACGCGTTTGTTACATGTCACCGCTGACACGTCGCATTTGTTACACGTCACTGCTGACAAGCCGCGTTTGTTACACATCACGGCTGACACGCTGAGTTTGTTACACGTCACTGCTGACATGCTGCGTTTGTTACACGTCACCGCTGACACGCTGAGTTTGTTACACGTCACAGCTGACACGTTGCGTTTGTTACGCGTCACCGCTGACACGCTGCAATTGTTACACGTCACCGCCAACACGTCGCATTTGTTACACGTCACCGCTGACACGTCGCGTTTGTTACACGTCACCGCTGACATGCTACATTTGTTACACGTCACCGCTGACACGTCGCGTTTGTTACACGTCAACGCTGACACGTCGCGTTTGTTACACGTCAACGCTGACACGTCGCGTTTGTTACACGTCAACGCTGACACGTTGCGTTTGTTACACGTCACCGCTGATGCGCCACGTTTGTTACACGTCACTGCTGACACGCCGCGTTTGTTACAAGTCACCGCTAACACGCTGCATTTGTTACAGGTCACCGCTGACACGCCGCGTTTGTTACAAGTCACCGCTAACACGCTGCATTTGTTACAGGTCACCGCTGACACGCCGTGTTTGTTACATGTCACTGCTGACACGTCGCGTTCGTTACACGTCACCGCTGACACGCAACGTTTGTTACACGTCACCGCTGACACGCAACGTTTGTTACACGTCACCGCTGACACGCCGCGTTTGTTACGCGTAACCGCTGACACGCCGCGTTTGTTACACGTCACCGCTGACACGCCGCATTTGTTACACGTCACCGCTGACACGCCGCTTTTGTTACACGTCACCGCTGACACGCCGCGTTTGTTACACGTCACCGCTGACACGCCGCATTTGTTACACGTCACCGCTGACACGCCGCATTTGTTACACGTCACCGCTGACACGCCGCGTTTGTTACACGTCACCGCTGACACGCCGCCTTTGTTACAGGTCACCGCTGACACGCCGCATTTGTTACAGGTCACCGCTGACACGTCGCGTTTGTTACACGTCACTGCTGACACGCCACGTTTGTTACACGTCACCGCTGACACGCCGCGATTGTTACAGGTCACCGCTGACACGTTGCGTTTTGTTACAGGTCAACGCTGACACGCCGCGTTTGTTACATGTCACTGCTGACACGCCGCGTTTGTTACACGTCACGGCTGAGACGTCGCGTTTGTTACACGTCACGGCTGAGACGTCGCGTTTGTTACATGTCACCGCTGACACGTCGCGTTTGTTACACGTCACTGCTGACACGCCGCGTTTGTTACACGTCACGGCTGAGACGTTGCGTTTGTTACACGTCACCGCTGACACGTCGCGTTTGTTACACGTCACTGCTGACACGTTGCATTTTTTACACGTCACCGCTGACACGCTGCGTTTTTTACACGTCACCGCTGACACGTTGCGTTTTTTACACGTCACCGCTGACACGCTGCGTTTGTTACACGTCACCGCTGACACGCTGCGTTTGTTACACGTCACCGCTGACACGCTGAGTTTGTTACACATCACCGCTGACACGCTGCGTTTGTTACACGTCACCGCTAACACTTTGAGTTTGTTACATGTCACCGCTGACACGTCGCGTTTGTTACACGTCACCGCTGACACGTCGCGTTTGTTACACGTCACTGCTGACATGTCGCGTTTGTTACACGTCACTGCTGATACGCCGTGTTTCTTACACGTCACCGCTGACACGTTGCGTTTGTTACACGTCACCGCTGATATGTTACATTTGTTACACGTCACAGCTGACACATTGCATTTGTTACATGTCACCGCTGACACGCTACATTTGTTACACGTCACAGCCGACACGTCACATTTGTTACACGTCACTGCTGACACGTCGCATTTGTTACACGTCACCGCTGACATGCTACATTTGTTACACGTCACCGCCGACACGTCGCATTTGTTACACGTCACTGCTGACACGTTTCATTTGTTACACGTCACCGCTGACATGCTACATTTGTTACACGTCACTGCTGACACGTCGCGTTTGTTACACGTCAACGCTGACATGTCACGTTTGTTACACGTCACTGCTGACACGTCGCGTTTGTTACACGTCACTGCTGATGCGCCGCGTTTGTTACACGTCACTGCTGACACGTCCCGTTCGTTACACGTCACCGCTGACACGTCGCGTTTGTTACACGTCACTGCTGACACGTCGCGCTTGTTACAAGTCACTGCTGACACGTCACGTTTGTTACACGTCACTGCTGACACGTTGCATTTGTTACAGGTCACTGTTGACACGTTGCGTTTGTTACACGTCACTGCTGACACGTTGCATTTGTTACAGGTCACTGTTGACACGTTGCATTTGTTACAGGTCACTGTTGACACGTTGCGTTTGTTACACGTCACTGCTGACACGTCACGTTTGTTACACGTCACCGCTGACACGGTGCATTTGTTACACGTCACTGCTGACATGCCGCGTTTGTTACACGTCACCGCTGACACGTCCCGTTCGTTACACGTCACCGCTGACACATCCCGTTCGTTACACGTCACCGCTGACACGTCGCATTTGTTACACGTCACTGCTGACACGTCACGTTTTTTACACATCACTGCTGACACGTCACGTTTCTTCCACGTCACCGCTGACAACCCAGAAATGTGGGCCGGTGTTGTGCCAAAAATAGACTGGCTGCCAAATGGTGGCTGCGTGCATGGGAGGACTTTAAGATTAACACTTAAAAACAATTATTTGTTTGTTCGACATTATAGTAGAGGTGTGTCTCAGTTTAACTTTTACTTAATAAATGAACTCTGATGGTCAAATCAGCTGCATTTCAAAAGCCGATACGTGGGAGTGTGCAGAAGGACGAATCGCTGTGCATGTCTTCCAAATTTAACAAGCACCTAAAACAATTATTTGTTTGCTCTACGTTATAGTAAAGGTGTGTCTCAGTTGATGCACTTCAATGGTCAGATCAGCTGCATTTCACCGGGGTAGCGCGGTGAAATGCAGCTGATCTGACGTGTGCTCCAGGTGAGCTGGATGAAGGTGGCAGTCTATGGCAAGCTGATTGTGTCATTAATAGCCACTTTTACCTTTTACATGACACAACGGCATGCCATACTACTCGAGTGCCATCTAGGAGCTGAAAATGGTAGTGCTCAATATTTTCAGTCAGAATGAATGAAAATGGTCATATCTCAGCCAAAAGTTGGTTTATAAATATGGAAAAAAACATAAATACGTTGCTTCGTAGTATAAGTCGCAGGACATGTAAATTATGCCACCAAAAAAACCTGCAACTTATAGGGCGAAAAATACGTTACTCACAACTTTAGTCAAATATGTTATTTACAATCCTTAAATCATTTTCACTTCCTCCATCTGGTGTCTCAGACACACATTTTCAGAATCGCTGGATAAAAACATTTTGGAGCTCTGCCAGAAAAAAACACTGCAATAAGTCATATCAACACTTTCAATAAAGTTTTTCTGACTCAGATAAAAAGTGCAGAACTGGTCGAGGTTTTGGAGTCACAGGAAGTGAACCTGAACACGTGTCACGGTGGCGAGGCCACGCCCACCTGGCAGTGAGGAGATGAACTCGTAGACTTCGTCAATGTTCCACTGACCCGGGTCGCTGGGCAGGAAGGCGTGGGGCAGCAGGGACAGGTCCGAGCCCGGACTGTGAGCCCACGGGGGGGCCCACGGCGGGGCCGACAGAGGGGACGGAGACGTCTTACAGCTGGACAGGTCCGAACACTGACTGGACTCGCTGTGCGCGGAGTGCACGGAGTGGCCAGCAGGAGGCGCTGCAGCAGGAGGAGAAGGTTTCTGCACAGAGAAGGAGAGAACAGGAGACGAGCGTTCATGGCTCCTTGGATGTTAACCCCCAATTTACACTACATGCGTTCTGGCTCCGGTCCGCTCCGGTCCGACCTCCGCAGCAAATACGCACCCATTATAATCAATGAGAGAGTTTACACTGGCTCCGCACGGCGGCGGCGAGCGGACGGCAGTCCGTCAAAATAGGATCCCATCCTATTTCTGCCGGACGCCGGAGCTGTGCCGGAGTCAACTTTCAAAGATTACGTCGCACCAACAGGAAAAGGAACGAGCACAACATCCGTATTTACAAAATAAAATCACCACGGGCGGACTTTTATCCTAGCTCTATACGGATTTATTTGTACAAAAATGCTGTCAAACTATCATTTATGACTACACCTACAAACGCAATACAAGAAATAAATAAATAAATAAAGTATTTTATTCTGAAATGTAATAGATCACATCCTGTCGCTCATATCTCAATGCAAAAAACAATCAAACAGCGAGGCAGTCTCTACTGTTGTTCTCCTTCTTCCACCGAATGAATTGTTTTGTTCTGACTTCATTATTTATCACTTGATTTATCGCGCGATCTCGCAATTCCCGCGCATGCGTCTCGGAGCGGCGCATCCAGGCGGACCGAAGCGGAGCGGAGGTAGTGGAAACTGGACTTTAAACGCTCAGCTGCGACCTGCGGAGCGGAAAGGGGCGGAGCCGGAACGCATGTAGTGTAAATTCCGGGTTAGAGGAACCAAAGTTTGTTTAAATATAAATTTATTCTGTTTTTATCTAAAGAAACTGTTTGCTGAATGTGCATTTAAAAAAAAAAAACATTTTAAACTATAAAAAAATATTAGGCTGATTTAAAAACTTTTATTTAAAAAAATATATATTTTTAAAGTTGGAAGAATTAGGTTTAGTTTTTAATCCAAACCATTGACAGAAAGTATCAGAAAAATACACACAAAATAATTTTAAATAAATAATTTGAAGATGTTTTTGTTTGGGTTAAAAGAGGCTAAAATATAAAATCTGTCGGTCGGGTTAAATTATGAACATAATATTTATTTTTGGTTAGATCAAAAATCAAATTTAAAAAAATTGTGAATGTCACTACATGTATTTAGTCATTGTTTTATTTATTTATATTGTTTATCATTTACTAGGTCGGATGGATTTTATTACAGGTGGTCCTCGAGTTACGGCAATTCTGTGTTATGAACGCATCTTGTTAATAAAAATATGAATTATTTTTTTTACTTTTTGGGGGGGGGGGGTTAAATGTTCTTGATTTCATGTGTACAGCCCTTTGTTGCAGTTGTGGTTGTTTTAAATGGCTTTATAAATAAAGTATTTTTATTATTATTACATAATTTTTAATTTTTAAGCCGATTTACGACGTTTACGGCAGTTTCCGACAGTTTTCGGCAGTCAGTTTTCGGCAGTGCCCGCCAGTTTGGCCAGTTAGCTCCAGCCTCGACCGCCGGCTTCGGACGGACCGTGTCCGATCAGAGGTTCCTGCGCTCGGATACATGAGCTGGGAGCCGAACTGCGGTTTTGCGGAGGGACGGATGGACGAAGGAAAACGACGCTGGGGACCGCGTGAAGCAGCAGACAGCGAGCTGGTCCGGAGGAGCAACGAGCTAACATGCTAACAAGCCTTGCTGTAGGATGGGCGCGGGCGGGGTGGATGTGTCACCGGGGAAACGGAGCCGACGGGCAGCGGAGAGGCCAGCTGCAGCCGGGAGCTCGCCTCGATGTCCGCCTGGCAACCTAAGATGTTGGATGGACACTGAGCTAACATGCTAAAACGCAGAGAAACAGCTGCGGCAGGCTTCTGGAGGGGCTAAAATTTTAACGCGCGCAGCTATTCGAGGGGCTAAGATGCTAACGCGCGCAGCCTTTTGAATGGACACTGTGGAGAAACGGCTCCCAGTAAGTTATTCACTCTTTTTCCCTTCATTATGTATGGAGTTAACAAGCTAACAGTCCTTCCTGTAAACAGTCTGGACTGCATGAAGCAGCACGAAGCTGCGGAGCTCGGACGTGCAACGAGCTAACATGCTAACAGACAAAGACAAGCTTGATCAGCTCAAAGTAAGAAATTAACTTTTTATTTTTTAGCCCTGGGTGTATGTTTTTTGATAATTATGTAGGGTACTGTGTTAGGATAGGCGAAGTGCTTGGTAACTAGGTAACTGTTTTGTACCGTACACGTACGTGTATAAGTGGGAGCTCGTGTGTACTTCCGACTTACGGCGATTTTCGTGTTCCGAACGGCCGCAGGAACGGAACTCGTTCGTAAGTCGGGGACCACCTGTATTTTATTGACAAATATTCCTCCACAGAAATACACTGGCTGTAAGTTTTATGTTACTTTAACCTTTAGCTACTGTCTTGCTAAATTAACTTTTACCTATACAGTAATTTAGCTAATTGCAGGTGTTAGCATTAGCTTGTAGCTACTGCGTTGCTAATTCTTGCTTTCAGTTACTATTTTGCTACATTTAGCTTTTAGCTATGGTTAAGGTAACTGTGTTTTAGCTGTGTTGTTATTAATTTTTGCTTTTAACTGCAGTTTATGTTTATGTTCCAGTTGTCTAATTTTAGTTGTAACTCAGCTTCGGCTTCTTCAGCAGGTTTCGGCTGCCCTTCGGCTCTCAAGATTTCAAAGAACACATGTTTTCTTTGGATCTTTCTGACAGATGTTTGTTCCTCTGTCAGCCTGCACGAGTTTGAATCTGGGGTGAAACAAAATAACTGATCTGTGATCAGAGTGGCGTTTCAGAATAAAAGCCCCGGTGGCCCCACCTTCTTTCTGGACTCCAGACCAGCGGTCTTGTGGTTCCCGTTCAGGGCTCGTTGTCTCTTCAGGTAGTCCAGGGTGGTCTTCCGGTTCGGGAAGAGCCCCATCCTCTTGGTGCAGCCCACGTTGTATCTACAGGCAGAGCCGACGTCAGACTTTGAGTTTTCACTTGGACCCGACTGGGACTCACAGCTCGGACCTGAGGGTTCTGGTCCGGCCCGGGTCTGTGCTCCGGATCAGAGCTCAGACCTCAGGGCGGCCGGTGAAACTCACCGTTTGGCACAAACCGTAGAACAGAACCTCTTGGACCTTTTGAAGACGTAGGCGAAGTCCACCTTCCCGCAGAGCTCGCAGGTCAGCGTGGACTCCGGCTGAGCCTTCAGATCTGAGGAAACAGCAGATCTCAGACCAGCTGAAGACAGCTGAAGACAGCTAAAGACAGCTGAAGACAGCTAAAGACAGCTAAAGACAGCTAAAGACAGTTGAAGACAGCTAAAGACAGCTGAAGACAGCTAAGACAGCTGAAGACAGCTAAAGACAGCTAAAGACAGCTGAAGACAGCTAAAGACAGCTAAAGACAGCTAAAGACAGCTGAAGACAGCTAAAGACAGCTGAAGACAGCTAAGACAGTTGAAGACAGCTAAAGACAGCTGAAGACAGCTAAAGACAGCTGAAGACAGCTAAGACAGCTGAAGACAGCTAAGACAGCTAAGACAGCTAAAGACAGCTAAAGACAGCTAAGACAGCTGAGACAGCTAAAGACAGCTAAGACAGCTGAAGACAGCTAAAGACAGTTGAAGACAGCTAAAGACAGCTAAAGACAGCTAAGACAGCTGAAGACAGCTAAAGACAGCTAAGACAGCTAAAGACAGCTGAAGACAGCTAAAGACAGCTAAGACAGCTAAGACAGCTAAAGACAGCTAAAGACAGCAAAAGACAGCTAAGACAGCTGAAGACAGCTGAAGACAGCTAAGACAGCTAAGACAGCTAAAGACAGCTAAAGACAGCAAAAGACAGCTGAAGACAGCTGAAGACAGCTAAGACAGCTGAAGACAGCTAAGACAGCTGAAGACAGCTAAAGACAGCTAAGACAGCTAAAGACAGCTGAAGACAGCTAAAGACAGCTAAGACAGCTGAAGACAGCTAAAGACAGCTGAAGACAGCTGAAGACAGCTGAAGACAGCTAAAGACAGCTAAAGACAGCTAAAGACAGCTGAAGACAGCTAAAGACAGCTGAAGACAGCTAAAGACAGCTAAAGACAGCTGAAGACAGCTAAAGACAGCTAAAGACAGCTAAAGACAGCTAAAGACAGCTGAAGACAGCTAAAGACAGCTAAAGACAGCTGAAGACCGCTAAAGACAGCTAAAGACAGCGGACAGTCGTCTCATGACCTGGAGTCTCTGAGGTGCCACAAACAAAATCTGAAACTTTTACCCTTTGGTGCGAGGGCGTCCATCTTGGCGTCTGCTGCTCGTCTCCTGAGACACTCTATGGAGAACGATGGGCGCTCCACCTGCAGGAAGGTAAACAAGAACAGGTGGTAAGAAAGTTCATGCTCAATCATCCAGGTACCAAATCCAATAATTCTCAGTCAGGTCATCTGGACAGTTTCTTTTTTATAGAAACATTTCACCCTCCATCCAGAGGGCTTCATCAGTCAGAGGAGTTCCAGCAAACTGTTTCCCCACCAAGCAGTAAACACCTTAGGTGGACCAACCAGTTTGCTGGAGCCAAGATGGTTTCTGGGGGCCGTCTTGGCTCCAGCAAATTGGTTGGTCCACCCAAGGTGTTTACTGCTTGGTGGGGGAACAGTTTGCTGGAACTCCTCTGACTGATGAAGCCCTCTGGATGGAGGGTGAAATGTTTCTATAAAAAAGAAACTGTCCAGATGACCGACTGAGAATTGTTGGAAGAACAGGTGGTGTTTCCACGGCCCCAGGTGATCATGTACCTACCTGTGTGTGTCTGTGTGCATGGATTACTCATACAATAAGAGCAGCAGACGTTCCTGACCAGAATAAAACCAGCGTTTCTTAAAAGTAATGCATATCGCCCGCCGCTTAGACTGCCAACAATTAAACAAAGACCTGAAGTGAACCGTTAGCTCTCAGAGTGTTAGAGATCTCTCTGGGTGGACTTTATTTAAACTTTATCTTTATAACAACCATTTTAAAGATATTGAGCTAAACTTTGGTGTGGTGGTAGCTGAGAGTCATCCTCAACAAGATCGTTTTGCGACACTTTGACATGCAAAATGGCGGGCGATAGGTATTTTTTATGGAAATTCTAGGCCTTGAATTAATGATGTTATTAAGAGACCTGCTCAAACAGGAAGTCAGTTAATGCGTTTACTTCAGTCCTACTTTAAGAAGCGATTAAACACCAAACTGACCCAATTTAACGTTCGCCCTCGAGACATTAGGCTGGAACTTCGTTACCCAGGATGCAGTGTTTCTGGTACTCACAGGAAACGGTTTGGCTCCCTCCTGGATAACGAAGCCTCCGATCAGGTGGGTGAGGATGTGGGACTTGTCTCCGGCCTGCTGGGCGGGTTTACTCCCCCCATCGTGTTGGCTGCTGCCAGTGCTCCCATTCCCAGAGGTCATGACTGGAGCACAGGCCGCGCCTCACCTGTCAACAAACAAGTAAACAACCACATGTTGCTGTTTATGACTGGAGCACAGGCCGCGCCTCACCTGTCAACAAACAAGTAAACAACCACATGTTGCTGTTTATGACTGGAGCACAGGCCGCCCCTCACCTGTCAACAAACAAGTAAACAACCACATGTTGCTGTTTATGACTGGAGCACAGGCCGCGCCTCACCTGTCAACAAACAAGTAAACAACCACATGTTGCTGTTTATGACTGGAGCACAGGCCGCCCCTCACCTGTCAACAAACAAGTAAACAACCACATGTTGCTGTTTATGACTGGAGCACAGGCCGCCCCTCACCTGTCAACAAACAAGTAAACAACCACATGTTGCTGTTTATGACTGGAGCACAGGCCGCCCCTCACCTGTCAACAAACAAGTAAACAACCACATGTTGCTGTTTATGACTGGAGCACAGGCCGCCCCTCACCTGTCAACAAACAAGTAAACAACCACATGTTGCTGTTTATGACTGGAGCACAGGCCGCGCCTCACCTGTCAACAAACAAGTAAACAACCACATGTTGCTGTTTATGACTGGAGCACAGGCCGCCCCTCACCTGTCAACAAACAAGTAAACAACCACATGTTGCTGTTTATGACTGGAGCACAGGCCGCCCCTCACCTGTCAACAAACAAGTAAACAACCACATGTTGCTGTTTATGACTGGAGCACAGGCCGCGCCTCACCTGTCAACAAACAAGTAAACAACCACATGTTGCTGTTTATGACTGGAGCACAGGCCGCCCCTCACCTGTCAACAAACAAGTAAACAACCACATGTTGCTGTTTATGACTGGAGCACAGGCCGCCCCTCACCTGTCAACAAACAAGTAAACAACCACATGTTGCTGTTTATGACTGGAGCACAGGCCGCCCCTCACCTGTCAACAAACAAGTAAACAACCACATGTTGCTGTTTATGACTGGAGCACAGGCCGCCCCTCACCTGTCAACAAACAAGTAAACAACCACATGTTGCTGTTTATGACTGGAGCACAGGCCGCCCCTCACCTGTCAACAAACAAGTAAACAACCACATGTTGCTGTTTATGACTGGAGCACAGGCCGCCCCTCACCTGTCAACAAACAAGTAAACAACCACATGTTGCTGTTTATGACTGGAGCACAGGCCGCCCCTCACCTGTCAACAAACAAGTAAACAACCACATGTTGCTGTTTATGACTGGAGCACAGGCCGCCCCTCACCTGTCAACAAACAAGTAAACAACCACATGTTGCTGTTTATGACTGGAGCACAGGCCGCCCCTCACCTGTCAACAAACAAGTAAACAACCACATGTTGCTGTTTATGACTGGAGCACAGGCCGCGCCTCACCTGTCAACAAACAAGTAAACAACCACATGTTGCTGTTTATGACTGGAGCACAGGCCGCCCCTCACCTGTCAACAAACAAGTAAACAACCACATGTTGCTGTTTATGACTGGAGCACAGGCCGCCCCTCACCTGTCAACAAACAAGTAAACAACCACATGTTGCTGTTTATGACTGGAGCACAGGCCGCCCCTCACCTGTCAACAAACAAGTAAACAACCACATGTTGCTGTTTATGACTGGAGCACAGGCCGCGCCTCACCTGTCAACAAACAAGTAAACAACCACATGTTGCTGTTTATGACTGGAGCACAGGCCGCCCCTCACCTGTCAACAAACAAGTAAACAACCACATGTTGCTGTTTATGACTGGAGCACAGGCCGCGCCTCACCTGTCAACAAACAAGTAAACAACCACATGTTGCTGTTTATGACTGGAGCACAGGCCGCCCCTCACCTGTCAACAAACAAGTAAACAACCACATGTTGCTGTTTATGACTGGAGCACAGGCCGCCCCTCACCTGTCAACAAACAAGTAAACAACCACATGTTGCTGTTTATGACTGGAGCACAGGCCGCCCCTCACCTGTCAACAAACAAGTAAACAACCACATGTTGCTGTTTATGACTGGAGCACAGGCCGCCCCTCACCTGTCAACAAACAAGTAAACAACCACATGTTGCTGTTTATGACTGGAGCACAGGCCGCCCTCACCTGTCAACAAACAAGTAAACAACCACATGTTGCTGTTTATGACTGGAGCACAGGCCGCCCTCACCTGTCAACAAACAAGTAAACAACCACATGTTGCTGTTTATGACTGGAGCACAGGCCGCCCCTCACCTGTCAACAAACAAGTAAACAACCACATGTTGCTGTTTATGACTGGAGCACAGGCCGCCCCTCACCTGTCAACAAACAAGTAAACAACCACATGTTGCTGTTTATGACTGGAGCACAGGCCGCGCCTCACCTGTCAACAAACAAGTAAACAACCACATGTTGCTGTTTATGACTGGAGCACAGGCCGCGCCTCACCTGTCAACAAACAAGTAAACAACCACATGTTGCTGTTTATGACTGGAGCACAGGCCGCGCCTCACCTGTCAACAAACAAGTAAACAACCACATGTTGCTGTTTATGACTGGAGCACAGGCCGCCCCTCACCTGTCAACAAACAAGTAAACAACCACATGTTGCTGTTTATGACTGGAGCACAGGCCGCCCCTCACCTGTCAACAAACAAGTAAACAACCACATGTTGCTGTTTATGACTGGAGCACAGGCCGCCTCACCTGTCAACAAACAAGTAAACAACCACATGTTGCTGTTTATGACTGGAGCACAGGCCGCCCCTCACCTGTCAACAAACAAGTAAACAACCACATGTTGCTGTTTATGACTGGAGCACAGGCCGCCCCTCACCTGTCAACAAACAAGTAAACAACCACATGTTGCTGTTTATGACTGGAGCACAGGCCGCCCCTCACCTGTCAACAAACAAGTAAACAACCACATGTTGCTGTTTATGACTGGAGCACAGGCCGCCCCTCACCTGTCAACAAACAAGTAAACAACCACATGTTGCTGTTTATGACTGGAGCACAGGCCGCCCCTCACCTGTCAACAAACAAGTAAACAACCACATGTTGCTGTTTATGACTGGAGCACAGGCCGCGCCTCACCTGTCAACAAACAAGTAAACAACCACATGTTGCTGTTTATGACTGGAGCACAGGCCGCGCCTCACCTGTCAACAAACAAGTAAACAACCACATGTTGCTGTTTATGACTGGAGCACAGGCCGCCCCTCACCTGTCAACAAACAAGTAAACAACCACATGTTGCTGTTTATGACTGGAGCACAGGCCGCGCCTCACCTGTCAACAAACAAGTAAACAACCACATGTTGCTGTTTATGACTGGAGCACAGGCCGCGCCTCACCTGTCAACAAACAAGTAAACAACCACATGTTGCTGTTTATGACTGGAGCACAGGCCGCCCCTCACCTGTCAACAAACAAGTAAACAACCACATGTTGCTGTTTATGACTGGAGCACAGGCCGCGCCTCACCTGTCAACAAACAAGTAAACAACCACATGTTGCTGTTTATGACTGGAGCACAGGCCGCGCCTCACCTGTCAACAAACAAGTAAACAACCACATGTTGCTGTTTATGACTGGAGCACAGGCCGCCCCTCACCTGTCAACAAACAAGTAAACAACCACATGTTGCTGTTTATGACTGGAGCACAGGCCGCCCCTCACCTGTCAACAAACAAGTAAACAACCACATGTTGCTGTTTATGACTGGAGCACAGGCCGCCTCACCTGTCAACAAACAAGTAAACAACCACATGTTGCTGTTTATGACTGGAGCACAGGCCGCGCCTCACCTGTCAACAAACAAGTAAACAACCACATGTTGCTGTTTATGACTGGAGCACAGGCCGCGCCTCACCTGTCAACAAACAAGTAAACAACCACATGTTGCTGTTTATGACTGGAGCACAGGCCGCGCCTCACCTGTCAACAAACAAGTAAACAACCACATGTTGCTGTTTATGACTGGAGCACAGGCCGCGCCTCACCTGTCAACAAACAAGTAAACAACCACATGTTGCTGTTTATGACTGGAGCACAGGCCGCCCCTCACCTGTCAACAAACAAGTAAACAACCACATGTTGCTGTTTATGACTGGAGCACAGGCCGCCCCTCACCTGTCAACAAACAAGTAAACAACCACATGTTGCTGTTTATCACAGAGATAACAGAACTCGAAGCACAGGTTCGTCCTGTGACACAAGTTATTTTGTGTAAACACTTCAGTGTTTGGCAGAGATGGAAACACTTTGTTCTAATCTTTTAAGGTTTTGATCAATAAGCTCTTGTTTTATTTTATTTTTTTACTTCAGCTGTTTTCTCACTCAGGTTTAATTATTTTACCTGAACTTTAGAAGCTTAAACCTTCAGAAATGTAACTCAGACATTAAAACCACCTAAACTCAAGGGGTTGAAGGTGTATGATCAAATTGAGCTTTTCTGAGTACTGGTAAATATATTCCCATCAGAACGTGTCAACTTAGTTTCAAAAGTTTTATTGCAAATTTATTTATTTTAGAAGTTATGAAGTGAGCCTAATGTGTCATATCGATTAAGATTTCAAAGTGTGGGACTCGTATAAACAGATCTCTCTTGTAAATGAGTCCTCAAGGCTCAGTGAGACCAACCTGTATAAATAAAGGTTGAATGAATAAATATATTTGGTGCCACAAACAAAAACTAATCTGAACAATTTTAACATGAAGTCTGGTGCTCCACAAAAAAAACAAAAAAAAAAAACAATGGTCATTGAATATAATGTGGACTTTTGTCATTTTATTTTTATATTTCTCTTGGAACTATGTGTGCCACTGGCATCTCACACTTGACCAAACATATTATCAATTAATTATCAAAATAATTTATTTACTTAGACCGATTGAAAGAACAAAACCTAATGTGTCATATAAATTGAAAAGTGAAGTTGTGAGTTTAATACTTCTGGTGCAACGAACAAGATAAGACTAAACTGTACAATTTCTGAATAAAGTTTGGCGAACCACAAAAGCGGTGAATCGCAGCTCCTGATGCTCTTTATGCAGCAATATGTCCCTCTTCAGACATTTTAATTTAGCCGGTTTAAAGAACAGACCTTACGTGACAGGTGGATTTAAATGCGGGTTTAAGTTTTCAAAAATTTGATACATAAACAAAAAGTGAACTAAATTGTTGAATTTTTGAACGAAGTCTGGTTTTACATATACAGTACTGTAAGCGCAGTTTGCTTGACCTGTGGGTGAACTGTTGTTGTTTATGAGCACTTCTAAACTCGTGAAGTCAAATCAGATCTTTCAAAATGTTTCTTTTCTAGTTTAAATCACACAAAATAGATTTATAAAGACGTGTAGACTAAATTTATCCAGTTTATTAGATTATAGGAGCTAAATTTACAGTTAAACTAACGCTGAACGCGACGGGATCTTGTGGCTTAGCTCGATTAGCATGTTGTTTATGATGAATTACTAACAGTTGAATTTATTAATACAGACTTTTCTACGACTTTTGGTCAATAGTTGTTCTTACTTGAACCCAAACCAGGTTTCAGGCGCCCCGCTCGGCAACAACAATGAAGAAGAAGCTCTTTGTTCAGCGGCTCCAAACCAAACAAACGCTTTCATTTACTTTTAAACTCCGCTGAGAAATGTTTAATAAAAAAATAATAAATAAAAATAAGTAAATAAAACGGGCTGAGCTCCGTTACACACGCAAAGTTAGTAACTGTTTCATTTCTTCACCGTGATTCACCCGTGCGCTTTTCGAACTGCGCGAGCCCTGACGCCGCAGCAGAGTTCCGACCATTCAAGTTACAGAAACAGACAGACACCGTTTCCTGGTTTGGACTTTCAGAATAAAAGCTTACTTCTCGACGCCGCAGTGTGTAGAGACGCAAAGTTCGCGCTGTTGCTCTTGTTTTGAAAATAAATACCTTCGTGTCTTTGAACGGACGTGAAAGCTTTATGGAAGCGTCCGTTTGTTTTGGTGAATGGGACCAGAAGCGGACTGACGCCCCCTGTGACCCCCTGAGGGGTCAGATGCCTCTGATGAATCCATCATAATAATGGGGCAGTTAAAAAAGGCCTATATCGCCGTCACACTGTAGAGATTCATTTAGATTCTAGACAGTATGGAAACCTGAAAGACTTAGAAACATTCAAATGAGCTCAAAAATGACAAATCACCAATCACTATCACATGTTCATACACAAAATTAACAGAAATGAACAAACAAACAAATAGATTAAAACATGACAGCAACAAACGAAGACTCAGAATTCAAAATATATAATGTTGAAGATATGGTTGATGCAAACTTTTATCCTGCTATAAAAGACTGTGAATACTATAATGAAGAAAAGTTTAATAACATCAATATAACAAATGGAGATCTCTCTATTATTCACATCAATAGTAGAAGTATAAATGCAAATATATCCAAAATAACAGATTATTTAAAACAGTTAAACAGAACTTTTACATTAATAGCACTGTCAGAGACATGGCTTAATGATGAAAACAAAAATAATGTTCACATCGAAGGATATGAATTATATCATTTAAACAGAAACAATAAAAAAGGTGGTGGAGTAGCTCTATTTGTCAAAAATGAAATAAAGTGTAGAATAATTAAAGAAATGTCAATAATTGTTGACAATCTTATGGAAATAATAACAATAGAAATATTAAACGAAAATGCTAAAAACATATCCATAAGTTGTGTATATCGATCACCAGGATCAAATATAGAAATATTCACCGATAAAATCATACAACTACTGGAAAAGAGTTTAAATAAAAAAGTTTTCTTGTGCGGAGACTTTAATATTGACCTGGGAAATAAAACAGATTCAAATAACATCAGCACATTTCTAAATTCAATGTATAGTTTAAATCTTTATCCGTTAATATCAAAACCAACAAGAATTACAACTCATAGTGCTACGATAATTGACAACATTTTCACAAATATAACAAATGGGGATATGACAGGTGGTATCTTAACAACTGATTTAAGTGATCATTTACCAGTTTTCACTATCTACAGAAATGATCAAAACATTACAAAAGAAGTTACAATTAAGAAAAAAATAATAAACACATCAAAAAAAGCTATGGATCAATTAAAAGATGATTTACAGAAGCAAAACTGGAAGGACGTGTATATTGATGATGTTAACAGATCATATGATGAATTTATGAACATTTTAGAAGCTCTGTATGAAAAGAATTGTGTGCAAAGAAATCGTAGAAAAAGAAATATTGTTGACCAACCTTGGATGACTAAAGGGTTGAGAAATGCTTGTAAAAAAAAAATAACTTGTATTTATGTTTCTTAAAAACGAGAACACAACAAGCTGAAGAAAAATATAAAAAATATAAAAATAAATTGGTAATGATTATAAGAAGATGCAAGAAAGAATACTATAGTGATTTATTAAACAAGAGCAATGGTGACACTAAAACAACATGGCGAGTAATAAATGATGTTCTAAAAAGTCATAAAGCAAAAACGAACATTGCAAAATATTTTGTGAAAGATGACAAAGAAATACATGATGAGAATGATATCGTAAATGAATTTAATCAATATTTTGTAAATATTGGATCAAGCCTTGCAGCTAAAATACCAAAAGTAGATAATAAGGTGTGTCATTCAATTAAAAGTTGCACCAACAGTATTTTTCTTAGTGGAACTAACAAAGAGGAAATTATGAAAATGGTAAAAAATCTCTCAGACAAGAGATCAAAAGACTGGGTGGACATGGATATGATGTTCGTAAAGGAAATAATAAGTTATGTTATTGAACCGTTTACATATATATGCAATTTATCTTTTTCAACAGGAATATTTCCAGATAACATGAAAGTAGCAAAGGTAATTCCTCTTTTTAAAAATGGTGATAAATGTGTATTCAATAATTATAGGCCAATATCCTTATTACCACAGTTCTCAAAGATTCTAGAAAAACTATTTGTGTCCAGATTGGATCAATTTATTGATAAACAAAACATTTTAAGTAGCAGTCAATATGGGTTTAGAGAAAAAAACTCTACGTCAATGGCTCTCATGGATTTAATGGAACAAATAACTAATGCTGTCGATCATAAACAGTACTGTGTTAGTGTTTTTGTTGATCTAAAAAAAGCATTTGATACCATTGACCACACCATTCTCCTTGAAAAACTAAATAAATATGGTATTAGAGGACCAGCATTACAGTGGGTATCTAGCTATTTGAAGGACAGGAAACAGTTTGTGCAAATAAATGATGTTAGATCTGACCTCCGTGATATCACTTGTGGAGTTCCTCAGGGTTCTGTGCTTGGACCAAAGTTGTTTATTTTATATGTGAATGACTTGGTAAATGTGTCAGCACTACTTAAATGTGTTCTTTTTGCCGATGACACCACTTTTTTCAGTTCGGGTAATGACATAAAACAGATTTTGGATATGATGAAAACAGAATTTATAAAAATACAAACTTGGTTTAAATTAAACAAATTATCTTTGAATTTAGATAAAACTAACTACATGATTTTCAGTAACAAAAAGGGAATTGTTGATGACGATCCATTTGAAATTGAAGATGTTGTGATCTGTAAAGTGAGTGAAGTGAAGTTTCTGGGTGTTATCATTGATGACAAACTGACATGGAAACATCATGTAAATTCTATTAAAAAAAACTAGCTAGAGCAATTGCAGTACTGTATAAAGTCAGGGATTTTTTAATTGATAAAGCTTTACATATGTTGTATAACACAATCATTGCTCCACATTTAATCTATTGTATTGAGGTTTGGGGAAAAGCATGCAAAACTATTACAAAGCCTGTTTTTATTTTACAAAAGAGAGCTGTAAGAGTAATCACCAGAAAACATTTCACTCACCCTTCAAACACCTTGTTTATTCAACTAAACTTATTGAAATTCCAGGAATTGGTAGAATATAGTATTTTATCAATTATGTATAGGGCTCATAATAACACATTACCTTTAAATATCCAAAGAAATTTTATAAAAAGACAAAGTTATTACAATCTCAAAGGGACAGAGATATTCATCAAACCACAATTCAGAACCAGCTTAAAAGGACGGTCTACCTCAATTCAGGGAATTCGATTGTGGAATGCTCTGGAGAGTGATGTTAAAAATGAAAAATCAATGTATACATTTAAGAAAAAGGTCAAAAAGGACTTGCTCAAAAACTATATGATGTAATCTTGCGTGTTTGTGTATTACAATTATGTTGTACTTATGATGTACGGTACGTTTGTGTATTACAGTTAGAAAAATTAAGTAGAGTTATTCATTTTATGAAGCAGTTTGTGTATTACAGTTAGAAAAATTAAGTAGAATTATTCATTTTTGTGATGAATTTGTGTATTACAATTAGGAAAATTAAGTAGAATTATTCATTTTGTGAACATCTTGATGTTGTGCCATCTTTTAGTTTGTGTATTTCAATTAGAAAAATTAAGTAGAATTAAGTAGAATTATTCATTTTATGATCTAGTTTGTGTATTACAGTTAGGAAAATTAATTAAAAAAAAAAAAAAATAGGAAAATTAAATAAAATTATAAAAAAAAAAAATAAATAAAAAAATTAGAATTAGAAAATTAATTAGAATTATGGGTGATGTAGTTTGTGTATTACAGTTAGAAATATTAAGTAGAATTATTCATTTTGTGATCTACAGTAGTTTATGTATTTCAGTTAGGAAAATTAAGTAGAATTATTCATTTTGTGATGTAGTTTGTGTATTACAGTTAGGAAAATAGGTAGAACTATTCATTCTGTGATGTTGCTTGAAAGTTATCATTGGTTGAACAAACTGTGAAATAGGGGCAGATATAATAAGATTTCATCTTCTTTCTGCTCCCTTCATTTTATCCTACTTGTAATCTTGTATCTGATGAAACTGTCTTGTATTGTTCTTTTAAAATGAATGAATAAACATCAAATCAAATCAAATCAAACCCCGAGGTGCCACTGGTAAACCATGAAATCAACATAATCTGGATTTACGGTGCAGTTTGAGTTTACTCCAGCTGTTTTCCTCTTGACATGAAATTCTGAAATGTGGGTATGCACTTGGTGTAAACAAAGTACTTTTATCTGCATATGGTACTCAACAAATCTGAGCGTAAATACATCAAAATTCTCTGTTTTGTTTAAATCAAAACATGTTCAATATAGAAACAATGACTTTATTTGTAACAGAAGACGTTTCGCACTGTTACAAATAAAGTCCAGTTGTTTCTATTGAACATTTTTTGATTTTATCATGTCCTGGATGACTGAGAATCTTCACCAGCATCTGTTTTGTTTAACTCAGGCGTTTACATGGAAAGTCTTTGTTGATAGCTGAAAGTCAGAAATTTTACTTATATCATTTTAGAACTCGTGGGGATAGAGCATTTCAAGTGGTGGCTCCGAGGCTCTGGAACACTCTCCCTATAACAATACGCTGCTCCAAGTCAACAGCTGCATTTAAAAACAGTCTTAAGACTCATCTCTTCAGACAGGCGTTTGGTTAGCTTTGTACATTGTTTTTAGAGCTTGTTATGTTTTACCTTTTGTATTGTATCTCTGTGATTTTATGATTTTATTTTTCTGTGATTTTATGATTTTATTTTCCTTTTGTGAAGCACTTTGTGACTCTCATGTCTGTGAAATGTGCTATACTGTATAAATAAAACTTACTTACTTACTTATATGTGTTTTTTTTAATTTAATGACACATCCATCCATCATCCATCCATCCAGCCAGCCAGCCAGCCAGCCATCCATCCATCCATCCATCCATCCATCCATCCATCCATCACTCATCTTTACCCACTTCTTCAGGTGTTTACATGGAAAGCCTTTGTTGATAGCTGAAAGTCAGAAATTTTACTTATACTGTATACTGTATATTTTTTTAAATTTAAGGACACTTCCATCCATCCATCAATCATCTTTACAGACTTCTTTCTTTTCGGGGCACTGGTGTCCATATCCAGCAGTCACTGTGTGAGAGGCAGGAGACACCTTGGACAGGTCTCCAGCCCATCACAAGGACACATAGAGACAAGTGAGACAAATATTCAATTCAATAATACTTTATTAATCCCAGGGAAATTAAATGTTGTTGTAACTCATCCTCTTTTCATTAAAATATGTTATACTGATGGTTAAAGGCAGGAAGGATCTCTTGTAAAAGTCCGTCCCACAGCGGATCTGAAGAAATGGCTGTCGATGCTATTCGATCCGTCCACCCGGACTAGGCTGGTCTCTCAGTTCCCTCGGGCTGCAGGACCGCCCAAATGCCAGGAAGAACTCCTCCCAGAATAATGGCCACTCCTCCCAGCAGCCCGCCAAGCTCCTCGTTGCTGCAGACAGCTGGCTGCAGGTGCCGGGGAACGATCCTGGTCCTTCTGCTGACACGAGCTTTGTTTCCTAGTTCCAGGATCTTCTTAGGAGATCATGGGATCTCAGTGGCCAGACACTCAAGCACAGCCGGCAGGTAGACTGAAAACCATCCACGGACCCTCCTTTTCAACTCATTTGGGATTTGGCACTGTAGCTGAGATATTATTTGAGCTTTTCAGATGTTAATCAGCTGCTCCTGGTTGTAAACAAAACACCTTGTTGTTATACCCTGATGCATGGTCAATAATCCAGGTAGAAAAATTGTTGTTATGGTTACGCATCATGACAAATGTCCAAAAGTTAAAGAGTTTGAGTAAAAATCCTTCCAGCTGCACAGCATCGGACACCAGAGGAGACAATCATCCAAATACAGTACAGGTAGTCCCCGACTTACAAACGAGTTCCGGACCTGCGGGCCGTTCGTAACCCGATTTTGGCGTAAGTCGGGGACCACCCAAGCCGCCACTTATACACGTACATGTACGGTACTGTACAGTTACCAAGCACTTCGTCTATCCTAACACAGTGTAGTACATAATTATCAAAAGACACAGACATTACAATTTTAACCTTAATAAAAACATAATTTCTTACTTTGAGCTGGTCAAGCCTGTCTCCGTCTTTAGAATGTTAGCTCGTTGCACGTCCGAGCTCTGCAGCTTCGTGCTGCTCCACGTGGTCCAAACTGTTTACAGGCAGGACTGTTAGCATGTTAGCTCCATACATTTGGAGCCAGAAAAAGAGTTAATAACTTACTGAAAGCCGTTTCTCTGCGGTGTCCGTCCATCCAAAACAAGCAGCTGCCCGTTAGCGTTAGCCCCGCCATTAGCTGCGCCCGTTAGCGTTAGCCCATCCAAAAGGCTGTTGGCGCTGTTTCTCCACGTTTTAGCATGTTAGCTTCTCTGTTAGCTCGGTGTCCCCCAACATCTTAGGCTGCCAAGCGGACATCGAGGCGAGTTCCCGGTCGCAGATGGCCTCTCCGCCGCCCGTCGGCTCGGTGTCACTGGTGGGGGTCCGCGTTAGCATCTTAGCTCCGCCATTAGCTGCGCGTTAGCCCATCCCATGAGCTGGTGGTGTCGGCCGGCGTGGTGGGATGCAGCGGAGCGATTGGCGACTGCTACTCCAGGCCTGAGACGTCCACAGAGTTCACCGAGCGTTTTCCAGCTCATTTATCCATATGAGGCAACCTCTTATCGGACACACAGTCCTCCAAAGCAGGCTGTAGAGGCTGGAACTAACCGAAGGTAACCGCAAAATGGCGGAGGCGGCATTTCCGGAAACCGCCGGAAACTGCGCAAATAGGCTTAAAAAATATAACTATACTTTAGTTGTAAAACCATTTAAAACAACCACAGCTGCAACAAAGTGCTGTACACATGAAATAAAGAACATTTAAACATATAAAAAAAAGTTTTTTTTATTTTTATATTTCATATTTTTATTAGTATGATGCGTTCGTATGTCCGAGTTGCCGTAAGTCGAGGGTGCCGTAAGTCGAGGACTACCTGTAAAGTGATTTACTTCCAGAAAACAGGAAGTAACATTTCCAAAAGCAACATCTCAGATTGAATGTAACGGAGCTACTCCACCATGCATAATAATAATGTCATATTTTTGTCATCTATGCATGTTTCCACACAAGACGAAATTTGACTCTGCATTCAACCCAATCACCACTAGGTGGCAGCGGGCAGCTATAGAAAGCGCGCCGGGGAGCAGTAGTGATTAGATGTGCTGCTCAAACACACCGCAAAACTATGCTGTGACTGGGGTTCGAAGCAGGGTCCTTCGGATCCCAAGTCCAGTTCTCTTGCCACTACACCATCTTGGCCACTTCATCCACCCTGAGCGGTGCCATTCTAGCACAGAATCAGACTAACATGCATGTTTTTGGTCTGTGGGAGGAACAGGAGGAAACCTACACAGCATGGAGAGATGGAGAGAACATGCTCCACCCAGAAAGGTCCTCAGCCAGGAGTCAATCCACCTTCTCACTGAGAGGCAGCAGTTCTACCAACTGAGCCACCGTGTTGAGTTGAGAGTAACAAGAATTAATCAGATCGCCCTGAGTTTTGGTGGAAACAACATTTTTGGCAGAACTCTGACCAACATTCAACTCGTCTTGGCAGAATAGTTTGTTTTAACTGGTTTCCTGCAAAGATCTGCTTTTAATCAAAATCCATAAATTTAAAGTCAGGACTTTGAAAAGGTCATTCAGCTTAGCCTGATTTATCAGAAACCAGATCTGGTGTTTGGGGTCCTGATGGACCCACCTGTGTCCAGGCTCCAGCCGTCCAGCTGTTGATTTGAGGCGACGCTGAAGGATTTGGACGTAGTCCTCCTCCATACCAGCCCCACAGCATGGTGCTGCCACCACCGTGCCTGACAGTTGGTTCAGTGTTCTCAGGTCTGAAAGTCTCATCTGGATTCAACCAAACATCTTTGTGTCCAAACGCCTCCATCTTCGTCTCGTTTGACCATCAAACGTTTCTCCAGAAGACGCTTTTGTCCACATGGACATCTGCATGCTTCAGCTGAGGTGGACCTTCTCGGTCCTCTGTTAAACCTGATTCACTGTGGACAGGGACACTTCTGTTCCTGCAGTCTCCAGTTCTTGGAGACTTAAGTCTTGGTGGTTGGTTGCTGAACATCTGAACCAGTTTTCTGGTGAGTTCAGTCCAATAAATGATGTCAAACTTTTTTACGTTATTAAAAAAAAGATTATTCTCTGTTGCCCGATTTGATAATAAAATAACAAATTGTGAAACTGATTTTCTTTTGTCTAAATGACAGGAAAATGTCAGTTTGAGCACTTCCTGTACAGCTAGACTTTCAGAATAAATTTAATAATTTTGGAACAGAAGTTTTTTTTTAAACTTTATTTAGAAAAACTTCATCCATCCATCCATCCATCTTCTTCCGCTTATCCGGGGTCGGGTCGCGGGGGTAGCAGCCTAAGTAGGGAGGCCCAGACTTCCCTCTCCCCAGCCACTTGGAGCAGCTCCTCCGGGGGAATCCCAAGGCGTTCCCAGGCCAGCCGAGAAACATAGTCCCTCCAGCGCGTCCTGGGTCTTCCTCTGGGTCTCCTCCCGGTGGGACATGCCCGGAACACCTCACCAGGGAGGCGTCCAGGAGGCATCCTAACCAGATGCCCGAGCCACCTCAACTGGCTCCTCTCGATGTGGAGAAGCAGCGGCTCTACTCCGAGTCCCTCCCGGATGACTGAGCTTCTCACCCTATCTCTAAGGGAGAGTCCAGCCACCCTGCGGAGAAAACTCATTTCAGCCGCTTGTATCCGAGATCTTGTTCTTTCGGTCATAACCCAAAGCTCATGACCATAGATGAGGGTGGGAACGTAGATCGATCGGTAAATTGAGAGCTTTGCCTTTTGACTCAGCTCTCTCTTCACCACGACAGACCGGTACAGCGCCCGCTTCACTGCGGACGCTGCACCTATCCGCCTATCGATCTCACGCTCCAGTTTTCCCTCATTCGTGAACAAGATCCCGAGATACTTAAACTCCTCCACTTGGGGCAGGACCTCCTCCCCGACCCGGAGAGGGCATGCTACCCTTTTCCGGCTCAAGACCATGGCCTCGGATTTGGAGGAACTGATCCTCATCCCGGCCGCATCGCATTCAGCTGCAAACCGCTCCAGCGAAAGCTGTAGATCACGAGCTGATGAAGCCAATAGGACCACATCATCTGCAAAAAACAGAGAAGCGATTCTAAGGTCACCAAAACGGATCCTCTCAACACCTTGGCTGCGCCTAGAAATTCTGTCCATAAAAGTTATGAACAGAATCGGTGACAAAGGGCAACCTTGGCGGAGTCCAACTCTCACCGGAAACGAGCCTGACTTACTGCCGGCAATGCGGACCAAGCTCTGACACCGGTCGTACAGGGACCTAACAGCCCTTATCAAAGGGCCTGGTACCCCATACTCCCGGAGTACCCCCCACAGAACCCCCCGAGGGACGCGGTCGAATGCCTTCTCCAAGTCCACAAAGCACATGTAAACTGGTTGGGCAAACTCCCACGCACCCTCCAGGACCTGCTGAGGGTGTAGAGCTGGTCCAGTGTTCCACGACCAGGACGAAAACCACACTGCTCCTCCTGAATCCGAGGTTCGACTATCCGACGGACCCTCCTCTCCAGAACCCCTGAATAGACCTTACCAGGGAGGCTTAAGAGTGTGATCCCCCTATAGTTGGAACACACCCTACGGTCCCCCTTTTTAAATAGGGGAACCACCACCCCAGTCTGCCAATCCAAGGGAACTGCCCCCGATGTCCACGCGATATTGCAGAGTCGCGTAAGCCAACACAACCCTACAACATCCAGAGCCCTAAGGAACTCCGGGCGAATCTCATCCACCCCCGGAGCCTTGCCACCGCGGAGCTTTTTAACCACCTCGGCGACCTCAGCACCAGAGATCGGAGAACCCGACCCAAAGTCCCCAGGCTCTGCTTCCTCAGTGGAAGACGTGCCAGTAGGATTGAGGAGGTCTTCGAAGTATTCCGCCCACCGACTCACAACATCCCGAGTTGAGGTCAGCAGCACGCCACCTCCACCATAAATGGTGTTGGTCTCGTACCTCTTTCCCCCCCTGAGACGCCGGATGGTGGACCAGAATCGCCTCGAAGCCGTACGGAAGTCATTCTCCATGGCCTCTCCGAACTCCTCCCACGCCCGAGTTTTTGCCTCAGCAACCACCCGAGCCGCATGCCGCTTGGACTGCCGGTACCTATCAGCTGCTTCCGGGGTCCCACAAGCCAAAAAGGCCCAATAGGACTCCTTCTTCAGCCTGACAGCATCCCTCACTGCCGGTGTCCACCACCGGGTTCGAGGGTTGCCACCTCGACAGGCACCAACAACCTTGCGGCCACAGCTCCGATAAGCTGCCTCGACAATAGAGGCGCGGAACACGGCCCACTCGGACTCCATGTCCCCCGCCTCCCTCGGAACGTGTTCAAAGCTCTCCCGGAGGTGGGAGTTAAAGCTCCGTCTTACGGGAGACTCTGCCAGACGTTCCCAGCAGACCCTCACGATACGTTTGGGTCTGCCAGGTCTGACCGGCATCCTCCCCCACCATCGGAGCCAACTCACCACCAGGTAGTGGTCAGTAGACAGCTCCGCCCCTCTCCTCACCCGAGTGTCCAAGACATGCGGCCGCAGATCAGATGAGACGACAACAAAGTCGATCATCGAACTGCGACCTAGGGTGTCCTGGTGCCAAGAGCACATATGGACACCCTTATGCTTAAACATGGTGTTCGTTATGGACAATCCATGACGAGCACAGAAGTCCAATAACAGAACACCACTCTGGTTCAGATCAGGGGGGCCGTTCCTCCCAACCACACCCCTCCAGGTCTCACTGTCATTGCCCACGTGAGCGTTGAAGTCCCCCAGTAGAACAAGGGAGTCCCCAGGAGGCGCACTCTCCAATACCCCCTCCAAGGACTCCAAAAAGGGTGGGTAGTCTGAGCTGCCGTTTGGTGCATAGGCACAAACAACAGTCAGAGCCCGTCCCCCCACACGTAGGCGAAGGGAGGCTACCCTCTCGTTCACCGGGGTGAACCCCAACGTACAGGCACCAAGATGGGGGGCAACCAGTATGCCCACTCCTGCTCGGCGCCTCTCACCAGGGGCAACTCCAGAGTGGAAGAGTGTCCAACCCCTCTCAAGGAAACTGGTTCCAGAGCCAGAGCCATGCGTTGAGGTGAGTCCGACTATTTCTAGTCGGAACCTCTCAACCTCACACACTAGCTCAGGCTCCTTCCCCACCAGAGAGGTGACATTCCATGTCCCAATGGCCAGCTTCTGTAGCCGAGGATCAGACCGCCAGGGTCCCCGCCCTCGGCCGCCACCCATCTCACATTGCACCCGACCCCTTTGGCCCCTCCCACAGGTGGTGAGCCCATGGGAAGGGGGACCCACGTCTCCTCTTCGGGCTGTGCCCGGCCGGGCTCCATGGGTAAAAGCCCGGCCACCAGGCGCTCGCCAGCGTGCCCCACCTCCGGGCCTGGCTCCAGAGTGGGGCCCCGGTGACCCGCGTCCGGGCGAGGGAAAACTTAGTCCATTAATTGTACTCATCATAGGGGTTTAAATGAATGGATGAGTTTTATTTCAGTTAATTAAAACTGCTCATTAATTGGAGCAGATTAATTAGGAGACCGGAAGTTGTGCTGGTGGACAGGGGGCGTTTCTCTCCGCTGGTCTCAGGTCGGTGTCACTCTGAGGTGGACCCGTGTGAGGTGCTGGTTCTGCTGCAGGACGGGTCTCAGCTGGACTTGATGAAAAAGAAGCAGCGTTTCGCCTCTGGGACCCATTTGTCCTCTGCCTCCCTGAAGAGGAGGTTTTTAACAAAGAGGAGGTGGAGGAGGAGGAGGAGGGTGACTCCAGAGGCGCAGCCTGAGGAGGACAGCGACTGTGAGGCGTGCAGGTAATAATAATAATAATAATAATAATAATAATAATAATAATAATAATAATAATAATAATAATAATAATGAATTCAATCTATAATGCACTTTTCATTAATAAAAATCCTAAAGTGCTAGTGCAGGTGAGATGCTGTGAGGGTAATACATTGAGGGTGAGACATTGTGAGGTGAGACATTGTGAGGGTGAGACTCTGTGAATGGAGCTTATTTATATAGCGCTTTCCAGCCCCCTATGAGGAGCCCCAAAGCGCTTTACAATACCAACCATCCACCCATTCATACACACATTCATACACCGGTAGCGGCAGACTGCCATGCAAGGCGCTTTCCAGTCCTACCGGGAGCAACTCGGGGTTAAGTGTCTTGCCCAGGGACACAACTACACATGGTGTGGGGAACCGGGATTCGAACCTCCAACCTTCAGATCGGAGGACGACTGCCATTACCACTACGCCACGGCCGCCACGGTAAGATGAGACTCTGTGAAGGTGAGACATTGTGAGGGTGAGACTATGTGAGAGTGAGACTGTGAAGGTGAGACTCTGTGAAGGTGAGACATTGTGAAAGTGAGATATTGTGAGGGTGAGACTCTGTGAAGGTGAGACTCTGTGAAGGTGAGACATTGTGAGGGTGAGACTATGTGAGAGTGAGACTCTGTGAGAGTGAGACTCTGTGAGGGTGAGACTCTGTGAGGGTGAGACTCTGTGAGGGTGAGACTCTGTGAAGGTGAGACTCTGTGAAGGTGAGACTCTGTGAGGGTAAGACTTTGTGAGGGTAAGACTTTGTGAGGGTGAGACTCTGTGAGGGTGAGACTCTGTGAAGGTGAGACTCTGTGAAGGTGAGACATTGTGAGGGTGAGACTCTGTGAGAGTGAGACTCTGTGAGAGTGAGACTCTGTGAGGGTGAGACTCTGTGAAGTTGAGACTCTGTGAAGGTGAGACATTGTGAAAGTGAGATATTGTGAGGGTGAGACACTGAGAGTAAGGCACTATGAGGACAGCAACTGTGACCCATGCAGGTGAGACATTGTGAGGGTGAGACTGTGTGAGGGTGAGACTCTGTGAGGGTGAGACTCTGTGAAGGTGAGACTCTGTGAGGGTGAGACTCTGTGAGGGTGAGACTCTGAGAGTGAGACTTTGTGAGGGTGAGACTCGGTGAGGGTGAGACTCTGTGAAGGTGAGACTCTGTGAAGGTGAGACATTGTGAGAGTGAGACTATGTGAGAGTGAGACATTGTGAGAGTGAGACATTGTGAGAGTGAGACATTGTGAGAGTGAGACATTGTGAGAGTGAGACATTGTGAGGGTGAGACTCTGTGAGGGTGAGACTCTGTGAGGGTGAGACTCTGTGAAGGTGAGACTCTGTGAAGGTGAGACATTGTGAAGGTGAGACTCTGTGAGGGTGAGACTCTGTGAGGGTGAGACATTGTGAGGGTGAGACTATGTGAGAGTGAGACTCTGTGAGGGTGAGACTCTGTGAAGGTGAGACTCTGTGAAGGTGAGACTCTGTGAAGGTGAGACTCTGTGAGGGTGAGACTCTGTGAGGGTGAGACTCTGTGAGGGTGAGACTCTGTGAAGGTGAGACTTGTGAAGGTGAGACTCTGTGAAGGTGAGACTCTGTGAGGGTGAGACTCTGTGAGGGTGAGACTCTGTGAGGTTGAGACTCTGTGAGGGTTAGACTCTGTGAAGGTGAGACATTGTGAAGGTGAGACTCTGTGAGGGTGAGACTCTGTGAAGGTGAGACTCTGTGAAGGTGAGACATTGTGAATGTGAGACTATGTGAGAGTGAGACATTGTGAGAGTGAGACATTGTGAGAGTGAGACATTGTGAGAGTGAGACATTGTGAGAGTGAGACATTGTGAGAGTGAGACATTGTGAGAGTGAGACATTGTGAAGGTGAGACTCTGTGAGGGTGAGACTCTGTGAGGGTGATACTCTGTGAGGGCGAGACTCTGTGAAGGTGAGACTCTGTGAAGGTAAGACTCTGTGAAGGTGAGACATTGTGAAGGTGAGACTCTGTGAGGGTGAGACTCTGTGAGGGTGAGACTCCGTGAGGGTGAGACTCTGTGAAGGTGAGACATTGTGAGGGTGAGACTATGTGAGAGTGAGACATTGTGAGGATGAGACATTGTGAGAGTGAGACATTGTGAAGGTGAGACTGTGAGGGTGAGACTCTGTGAAGGTGAGACTCTGTGAAGGTGAGACATTGTGAATGTGAGACATTGTGAGAGTGAGACATTGTGAGAGTGAGACATTGTGAGAGTGAGACATTGTGAGAGTGAGACATTGTGAGAGTGAGACATTGTGAAGGTGAGACTCTGTGAGGGTGAGACTCTGTGAGGGTGATACTCTGTGAGGGCGAGACTCTGTGAAGGTGAGACTCTGTGAAGGTAAGACTCTGTGAAGGTGAGACATTGTGAAGGTGAGACTCTGTGAGGGTGAGACTCTGTGAGGGTGAGACTCCGTGAGGGTGAGACTCTGTGAAGGTGAGACATTGTGAGGGTGAGACTATGTGAGAGTGAGACATTGTGAGGATGAGACTGTGAAGGTGAGACATTGTGAAGGTGAGACTCTGTGAGGGTGAGACTCTGTGAGGGTGAGACTCTGTGAAGGTGAGACATTGTGAAGGTGAGACTCTGTGAAGGGTGAGACTATGTGAGAGTGAGACATTGTGAGGATGAGACTGTGAAGGTGAGACATTGTGAAGGTGAGACTCTGTGAGGGTGAGACTCTGTGAGGGTGAGACTCTGTGAAGGTGAGACATTGTGAAGGTGAGACTCTGTGAGGTGAGACTCTGTGAGGTTGAGACTCTGTGAGGGTGAGACTCTGTGAAGGTGAGACATTGTGAAGGTGAGACTCTGTGAAGGTGAGACATTGTGAAGGTGAGACTCTGTGAGGGTGAGACTCTGTGAGGGTGAGACTCTGTGAAGGTGAGACTCTGTGAAGGTGAGACATTGTGAATGTGAGACTATGTGAGAGTGAGACATTGTGAGAGTGAGACATTGTGAGGGTGAGACTCTGTGAGAGGTGAGACTCTGTGAAGGTGAGACTCTGTGAGGGTGAGACTCTGTGAGGGTGAGACTCTGTGAAGGTGAGACTCTGTGAAGGTGAGACTCTGTGAAGGTGAGACTCTGTGAGGGTGAGACTCTGTGAGGGTGAGACTCTGTGAAGGTGAGACTCTGTGAAGGTGAGACTCTGTGAAGGTGAGACTCTGTGAGGGTGAGACTCTGTGAAGGTGAGACTCTGTGAAGGTGAGACTCTGTGAAGGTGAGACTCTGTGAGGGTGAGACTCTGTGAGGGTGAGACTCTGTGAAGGTGAGACTCTGTGAAGGTGAGACTCTGTGAGGGTGAGACTCTGTGAAGGTGAGACTCTGTGAGGGTGAGACTCTGTGAAGGTGAGACTCTGTGAGGGTGAGACTCTGTGAGGGTGAGACTCTGTGAAGGTGAGACTCTGTGAGGGTGAGACTCTGTGAGGGTGAGACTCTGTGAGGGTGAGACTCTGTGAGGGTGAGACTCTGTGAAGGTGAGACTCTGTGAGGGTGAGACTCTGTGAAGGTGAGACTCTGTGAAGGTGAGACTCTGTGAAGGTGAGACTCTGTGAGGGTGAGACTCTGTGAGGGTGAGACTCTGTGAGGGTGAGACTCTGTGAAGGTGAGACTCTGTGAAGGTGAGACTCTGTGAAGGTGAGACTCTGTGAGGGTGAGACTCTGTGAAGGTGAGACTCTGTGAGGGTGAGACTCTGTGAGGGTGAGACTCTGTGAGGGTGAGACTCTGTGAAGGTGAGACTCTGTGAAGGTGAGACTCTGTGAGGGTGAGACTCTGTGAGGGTGAGACTCTGTGAAGGTGAGACTCTGTGAAGGTGAGACTCTGTGAAGGTGAGACTCTGTGAGGGTGAGACTCTGTGAGGGTGAGACTCTGTGAAGGTGAGACTCTGTGAGGGTGAGACTCTGTGAGGGTGAGACTCTGTGAAGGTGAGACTCTGTGAAGGTGAGACTCTGTGAAGGTGAGACTCTGTGAAGGTGAGACTCTGTGAAGGTGAGACTCTGTGAAGGTGAGACTCTGTGAAGGTGAGACTCTGTGAAGGTGAGACTCTGTGAAGGTGAGACAATGGCCCTCATGCACGAAAATGTTTGTATTTTTATCCTAAATTTCTCCTACTTTTGTTCGTACGAAGCGTTCGTACGAACATGCCACGTCAGATTCAACAAAGTCTTCTATCATGAGGAAACGTGTGTAAATGCAGTGCGTAAATTTAATGAATCCCACCTG